>JAQQSW010000461.1:21779-41373 GCA_028646575.1 Pseudocheirus occidentalis | reverse complement strand
TTAATTCCAAAACCTCCAGTTCAAGGATAAGATATTAAAAGCAACAAGAAAAAAGAATTTAAATATGGTGGTGCCACAATTAGAATCACATTAGACCTACCAGTGTTAGCATTAAAAGACAACAGATGGGGGCAGCTAGGTGGCGCAGTGAATAGAGCACTGGCTCTGGAGTCAGGAGTACCTGAGTTCAAATCTGGCCTCAGACACTTAACACAAACACAAAAACTAGCCATGTGACCTTGGGCAAGTCACTTAACCCCAACTGCCCTCCAAAAAAAAAAAGCAAAAAAAAAAAAAGACAACAGTTCTTGAAACACTATATAACAAAGAGCAAAAGAAACTGAGGTTCTAGTAAAAAATATCATACCCAATGAAGCTAAGCATAATCCTGAATGAAAAAATAAAAGGAAATTTAATGAATTGTCAGACTTTCAGGACTTTGTTTTAAAAAAATAAACATACCTGAACTTTATGGAAGATTTTACAAAAAATAGTTAAGAGAAATATAAGGTACATACCAAAGACTAATTACAAAGGGCTTGATAATGACAGTCTTTTTATTGTTTATGCAGGTAAAACGTAAAATGCATATCTAAGAATTGTTACTAGTAATTGGTTAGTTTGCAAGAAAGATTGGAGTAGACCTGAGTCTTTGATGACTTTATGACTTTGATGACTAAAATATGACTTAAAAAAATTTAGGAACAGATAAAAAGAGTAATTATCTTATACAAATGATACATGAGAGGAAGAACTGACAAAGGAATTAGATGGGAGAGGCCGGCTGTTCTAGAAACCTACTTTCATGAATGGGTTCAAGAGGAAACAGCAAATACACCTCTAAAAGAATATAAAAGTCTTCTAAATTCAGAAAGAAATAAAATGCAAAGATGATGGGAGGTGGGGAGAGGATAAGGGAGGGATCTTTAGAGGGAAAGGTGAAGGAATAGGTTAAAGGGAAGTATAGAAGGGTCCTTAGATCAATGGGAATGGGAGGATAAGGGAGGGATCTTTGGAGGGTGGGTAGGTTAAGTAATAGGAAGGCAAGATAGTGGGTAGAAGTAACGTAGTGGAGTCAGGAGAGATAGAAAAGGAGAGATATATACAGACATAAAATAGAGTTCAGGAGAAGAATATTTTAGGTAAAGTATATGATTATATGTATGTATGTATATCTATCTCTATATAAATATATCCATGCTTAATTGTAGCCTTCTTAAAGAATGGGGGAGGAAGGGGGAAACAAAATAAAAAATGCACAGCAGAGAACAAAAGAAAACTTACAAGAAAGCAAAGATAGACAGCTCTTAACACAACACATAGTATTTATTATATAGGCTTTCTTAAAATAAAAATTTATTGCTATATATTTTGAATCCTCTCTTTCATTCTGCTGTGCACATAACATGCTTTTCTTATTTTGTATTTAAGTTTCAATATATAAGTTTATAATGTTTCTTTTTCTTTTCCTTATTGTGTATTTAAGTTTAAGGCTTAAGTCTAAAATTTTTTAAAAGAATGGGGGGAAAAGTAGGAAAAAGAGAATCAAATGGGACAATGAATGTGAAATCCTTATATTCCCTTTATAAATGTTGATTGTTGCTGTTATAATGGGGTTCTGTGAGCAGTCTCCCTAGGCCTCATTGTTGTTCAGTCATTCAGTTATGCACAACTCTTTGTGACTACGTTGAACATAGCACACCAAACCTCCTTGGCAAAGATACTGGAGTGGTTTGCCATTTACTTCTCCAGTGGATTAAGGCAAACAGAGGTTAAGTGACTTGCCCAGTGTCACACAGCTAAGTGTCTGAGGCCGGATTTGAATTTAGGTCTTCCTGACTCCAGGCCCAGCACTCTATCCACAGAGTCACCTAATTGCCTCCTCAGGCCTACTTTCCTGTACTAGTCTCCAATATTACACAATGGCATTTGACTTCAACACACTCTTGGTCCAGCTTCCACCCACTGGAGACTCCAACTGCTAAGATCCAGTTATTAAAATCACTTAGACCTCAATTTACAGTAAAAGGAAAGTATTTAAGTTAGAAAAATATTTGAATAGAATAAAATTAAGTTTAAATAAGGAAAAATCGTCTGATTTAGGTGAATAAAACATTACAGATTCTTTTTCACAGAAAAGTACTTTCCATTCATATATCTAGATAAATTAGGAATCCCAGGACAAAGTAAAAAGAGAACTAACCCTCTGATAACATATATCAGGTGAAGCTTAAAACGGGAAGGTATATGTTTACCAAAGGTATTCTTTAAGGAGAAGGAGATTCATCTTAGAGCCCAGGTGGAGGAAAGATTCCCTGTGAATGATGAGGTCCTCCAGAGGCTTCCATCTGCAGGTGACATTCTGTTGGTTGCAGCAATACCCAAGACACTGCAGAGCCTCCTGGAAAAAAACTGCAATCACTCAAAGAAGTTTGGTCTGTCCATACACACAAGAAAGTCCAAGTGGATAAAGAATGCCTAGTGCCCAGATTTCAGCATGTATTGAATACACACCTTGTTAGCTCTGGTCCAAATGTTTGTATATCTGGGACAAAGAGGATAGGTAGATGATGGGCCGGACCCACAGTTGAAAAGGAGAGGAGGGGGCAGGATTGCTTTCAGAAAATTACTAACACTTCTACTGACCCAAAGATACTCATGGAAGCTGAGATCCACCTCTCCAGTACAAATATTTACCAGCATCATTGCACTGCCACCACCTCCCAAGATTTAAAGATGGGTATCACATAGAGGTCAATGGAAAGGCACATGGTGGGTGTGAGCAGACCCATAGTCATTGAAGAACTTACAAAAAACAAGATTAAAGGAAATCATCAAAGAACTGTGTGAGCTGGTCACATGGCAAGAGTAAAGGATAACAGTGGATGGTCAAAATACTCCACTGGTACCCTTGAGATTTTTCTCAAGAAAGGGAAAGAAAAAGTACTTATATAATCCCTACTTGTGTGCCAAGCACCATACAAATATCTCATTTGGTACTCACAACAACTTTGCAAAGTAATATTATTACTATCTCCATTCTATAGGTGAGGAAACTGAGGTGAACAGAGGGTAACTTGCTTAAAGTCACACAGCTAGTAAATGTATGAGGCCAAATTTGAACTCAGGTCTTCCCAACTCCATATTTAACATGATATCCACAGTGCCACCTAGCTGTTGAAAGATTTTCAAAATGTTGAATGCACCCTCTGTGATGCACTTTGGGGAGAACACAGAAAAGAAACAAATTGCATAGGATGGGTAGGCATGGTTGTGTTTGACCTGTATCACTGGAAAGAATTCCAGAACTGATGAGATTATAGATAATTTGTGTATCTGAATAGTGAAGTAAATAACCTTCATCCAGGAATTTCTCCCCTTCTCACCCTAAATATACATGCTCAGATCAGTCAGAAGCTTTTGACCATGAAAACAGGAGAGAAGAGGGAAAGAAGGAGCAGAGAGGAGGGGAGGGGAGGGGAATAAAGCTCAGTTGCCCAACTGGAAGTGGCCAGCTGGGTCCCCATTCAGAAAGCTCAGACTACTCACAGGTTGTGGTTTCCTCTTCATTCTCCAAGAGGACTATGACATCAAGAGACAATGACATGACTTGCAAATGAATTGGGTGTCAGTGAGAGAGGGTGCACAAGGTTACCAGCCTCACTTTCTCCTTCAGAGCCATCTGGATCCAGTGATCGGATATTCATCAAGACAACTGGAGATGGCCCAGGGTGCAGTGGGAGACCGTGGCCCTTTTAAGCTAAGGTCTTTTCAGGTTCTCACTATGAGTGAGGTAATACTCATAGAGTGAATAGGCCTCTTTAAGAAGTGAGTCAAGGGATGCTGGAAAATGCCATCTGCATCCAGAGGGAGAACTATGGAGTCAGAATGCAGAGCACAGCAGATTTCTAGCACGGCTAGATTTCTTCCTCAAAGACTAAACCTTAAACCCAGTTTGGCCTGGTTACTTTTTTGTTTTGTTTTGTTTTTCTTTCTCATAGTTTCTTCCATTTGTTATTATTCCTTTATACAACATGACTAATGTGAAAATGTGTATAATAGGAATGTATGTATAGAGCCCATATCAGATTGCAAGCCATCTTGGGGAGGGAAGGGGGAGAAAATTTAAAACTTACAGAAGTGAACATTGAAAACTAAAAACACATAAATTAACTAATTTTAAAAAGTGAGTCAAGGGATAGTTTCTTTAATGAAAAAAAATTCAAATTGGTAGGGGAAGACTCTCACCCTGGTCTCTAGGATTGTACAATAGGTCCCAGCCCAAACATCACTTAATGGTTATTTTTTGAGGCCTTCCAGACTCAGAGTGAATGTCCATAGAAACTGTTTCTCTTTTGTCCAGCAACCTTGAGGGTCTTCCCCTCCCAGTTTTTGTTTGATTGTTTGTTTTTTTATTAAGGGAGCTATTCCTTGACTTACTTTTTAAAGGGTCTATTCACTGAATGGGTGCTACCTCACTCAGTGGTGTATGGGATGAGTGAAAATTTCTCAATTTGGGGTTGTTAAGTTTCCCTTTCCCCCCACTCCTCTGTCAATCTGTCAATCACTTTTATCTTCCTTTGTCTATTTTCCCACCTTGGTGGGACCCTCCCCCCCTCTTTTCTTGCTGTCCCATTTGGGGAAGAATTTGGTGAGGTATGCCTCTCAAACAATGAGAGAGGAGACAGTCAGGAAGGGGGCTTGACTACATTAGATTATAAATTCTTGCATTGTCTTTTGTAATATGCCTCTTCTCCATGATGTGTCATGGGGAAGACTGCCTTCTTCTCCTGGGGAAGAAAATAAACTCCTGTTCTTATCCTAAGAAATCTCTGTGTTTTTTATTTTATTATTTTGTTTTTTACTAAATTAAGGGTGAAGGGTATTTTTCATCCCATACAGTGAGAACCTGAAAAGACCTTAGCTTAAAAGGGCCATGGTCTCCCACTGCACACTGGGCCTTCTCCAGTTGTCTTGATGAATATCTGATCACTGGATCCAGATGGCTCTGGAGGAGAAAGTGAGGCTGGTGATCTTGCACAGCCCTCACTCACATCCAATTCATTTGCAAGTCATGTCATTGTCTCCCTGGTGTCATGGTCCTCTTGGAGAATGAAGAACAAACCACAACCTGTAGTTCTGAGCTGTCTGAATGGGGTCCCAGCTGGCCAGTTGGGCAACTCAGCTCCTACTAATTCCCTCTCTTCTTCTCTCCTCTCTTTCCCTCCTCTCCTCTTCCCTGAGAGTGTTCTGCCCAAAGGAAGGTAAATTTTGATGGTCAAAAGCTGCCTTGCTAACTTAGTGTTTACTGGATAGATTTCTTTCTCAAAGACCAAGCCTTAAACCCAGCAGTGAAGAGAGGAAGAATGAGTAGGCTTACTAGCAGGGCACTCCCCCAAGCTCCCACGTGATGTTCAGCAGTTTCCCCTTTTTTTTAATTACCCATACCTAACCCTTTTCTCTCATCGCCTGTTTCCAAAACTTTGCAAGCATTAAATATGATTAAACTGTCATAAATCTATGGAAAAAAGCCCCACCTGCCTTTCTCAGGGAATGGAGAAAGAATACATGAGTCTTTTCTTCCTTCTTTTTTCCTTTGTATTCTCTATGGGAAGAGAAGTCCTCTACCTAAAAGCAGCTACAGTCCCCAAAGAGGGATGAACATGCTCTCAAATAACTTCCCAGGTTCTGAAGAACTTGTAACATATTCAGAGTATTGCTTCCCAATCCATTTAATTCCCTGTCTCCCTAGAAAATTCCTAAATTTCCTATTGTGCACCTAGGAACACGTAGAGAAAATTCTATACTCCTGATGAAAACTGACGTGCATAGAACAGGTTATTTTTAAAGTGCCTAGCTATAATGATAAAGACAGAAGAAAAAGAAATTTAAAAGGAGAAAGGAGACCTAGCAGTGGTAAAAGTAGGGTAATCAAAACTTAGGTTGGGGAAGCTGGGGAAAACTTTCCCAAGAGCTGAGGAAAGGAGAAGAGCAAACATCCTTCCTCTATCCCCCACCCCCACTCCAAGTAGTGCCTGCTGCCTAATCAGCCCAGCCCCTCATCAGGCCGTGAGAAAACCAGACTCCAGGGTCATAGTCCCTTATCCTAAGGGCACACCTTTAAAACTAGGTCACAGTTTCCCTGACCACACTACTAGCCTGAGGATCTGTATTACGTGGGACACTGGAGACTGATCTAAGATCTATGTGAGGATAGATAATGAAGGCATTTGGTTGCCCATGTCCATACCCTAATAAGAAACTCAGCCCTGGCTGTCCCCCATCTTACCCTCCATTGTGACCTCTGGAACTTTCCTCCATCATTAAACTTCCTTTCATTCTAGATCCCTCCCTCTCAATTTCCTTCTGTGTTCTGGTGCTCACTAAAATCTATCTTTATTGAAAACACCAACATCTCTTGGTATCCCTTCCAAGGATGATTTCTCCTTCTTTCACACCTCCCCAGTACACAGAGCCAAGAGGAAGAGTTTGCATAGGCTTTGATCCTCACTGGAACTTTTAGACCTTCCCTTTGTCAGTATCACTCAGGAACCACCTCTGGCTCCCTCAAAGTTACTCCATCCTGTCCAGATCCTTGCTGCAGTCATCTACAGGCTTGAGGTCACTCTCTTTCTTCCCCAATAAGTCCAGTACCTTATTATCCACCCTAAAACCTTGTGGTCATCCTATTCAACTCTCATTTTATAGATGAGCAAGAGGCTAAGAAAAATTAAGTGATTTGCCCAGGGTTAAATAATTAGTAGGTATTTGGGGCAGAATTTGGATGTTCCTGACTCCAGAGCCCTACACAATATACCGCATTGTCTCACCAACCTGAATTTGATTGGCAAAGAGAAGGATAAATAAAGACTAATTCAATTAAGTCTGCTTTGTGTTTCTTTGTACTCAGAAGGCAAGGATCTGGCAAATATATATTTGATGTTTCCATTTATCACGTCTGGAAATCAGCTTTGGTCCCAGCATAGCTATTTAAGCAGAGACTCAGAAGTCTCTCATGCAGTTGGTTCCAAAGGATTTGTTTTTTCATGTACGTGCTATCTCTCTGTATGACCTGGCACACAAGTCACTAACTTCTCAATGCCCTAGACTTTCTCAATGCCCTTCTCAATGTCTAATACTTTTAAGATACAGAGATATGTTGCTGGTTTGCATAGATCATAGACCTACACTTGGAATGGACCTAACAGGTCATCTAATTCCAACTCCCTAATTTTACAGATGAGAAATCAGAAGCCCAAGGAAGTTAAACGACTTGCTTACGTGCACATAAGAGGGAGATTTGAACCTGAACCTCCAGCTCACTCCACAGCCACTATTCTATCCATTGTGACAGGTTGTCTCCATGCTGACGGCAGTTTCCATATTGAAGTCTCTTCATCAGTGAAGTCACAACAAAACAATCATTAGAGGTTTATTTTATTATATTTGCTTGTAATGAAGGGAAATAAATATTAAAATTTACAACTTTCCCATGGTTAAAAAGATGAGTTAAAGGCAAGCATTTACAACCTGAGCATTTACAACCCAACCTGGCATGCCATCATTTATTATACCAGGATGAACAAACTGCGGACTGTTGTTGTTTAGACAAGAGATAAGGCTGGCTAGGTTCTACCTTTCTTACAGTCCTGACAAAGTTAGTCATATACACTCCAACCACAGGGAACTTGGCAATTGCTTTTTTATGATCATTTCTTAGTGTGCTATTGGGAAGTCAGAGTTATTTATTTTCTTCATTTTACAGCTGAGAAAACCAGGCACAGAAAAAAAACAAAACATCACCTCCCCAAGCTCAGCCTACAAGCCAGTGATTGGAGTATTAAAACCTGTTGGCTGATTAGACCACAGACTCACAGATTCACAGTCGCAGGTCATCTAAAGGTCTATGTTTTTTCTTAAAGAATCCATCATTTTTATCTCACCTCTATTTTAAAGTTACATTCACTGTCTTTTCTAAATTATCATTATGGTCCTGACTCACAGCAAATTCCAGGGAGGGGTATATTTTAAATCCAGCCCTTTTTGCAACTTCAGTTTTCAGATTTATTTTTGAACTGGTTCAGTTGAAAAAGAGTTTTTTTGTGACAGTTAAGTAACCTCCACTTCCTTCTTCCCTTGCAAATAACAAATCTGGTTCTGCTGCTTGCAGAGGAACTAATTTCTGAAAGTGAGTTGGTTTGCTTTCTTTCAGTGTTCCTTTTGCCATCACAATTGTTATCCCAACAAGTTCCAGGGACATGAAAACACATAAAGAACATTAAAGAAAAAAACCCTAACATGGTAAGTCTCCTCTTTTATTTCAACATTGGCAATATGCGTATTGTAATTTCTTGAATGAAAATACTATTCTGTCATAATACAAACTATATTGAAGATAAATCATGATTGCTTAGACAAGAACAGTTAGGAAAAGTTAAGAAGATCCAAGTTCAAATTCTGCTTTTATCATAAGGTCTACCTTTAAATTCTCTTTATTTTCTATGTCAGCTCATATGATCCTGAGACTAAATTTTGAAATTCAAAATGCTGTTGATCATGTTTATTTAATCAGGAAGACAGTAAAATTCTCAATAACGTTGTATGAAGGAACTAGGAATGTTCAGCTTGGGTAAGAGAAGACTTATAAGGGTACAGGGTGATGGCTGTCTTCTAGTGTCTGAAGAACTATCTATCTCAGGTAAGAGGGATTACATTTATTCTTGACCCTAAAGGACAAAACTGAAAACAGGGAGAGGAGGGGATTATTAAGAGGTAGGTTTAGGACTGATGTAATGAAAAATTTCCTAAAACGTTAGCCAAAAGAAGAATGACAGAAGAGATTCTTGAGCAGTTATGAGTTGGACTAGCTGGCTTCTAAAGTTCTTTCTGACTCTGAGATTTTGTGATTCTTTGAAAATTACAGTAAAGAAATTCAGCTTGTTTCTGCCATTTTTGTTTTTCAAGGTATAACAACATCCTTTCCAGAGCCATGCTGGGGAAATTTTGTTACCCAGATGATAGAAGACAAATTCTCCCTTACTCTTACTGAGATCCAAATAATATTCCAAGGAATTTTAACTGAGTGTGTAGCCAGAGACTAAGGATAAAGGTCAATGTTTAGAGATAATATTCAATGTTTATAAACTATTCATTTGATTCATATATGTTAAAGCTTGATATTAATTCATTGTTTGTGGTACCTTTAAACAAAATATAGTTTCCCCGTTTATCTCTTTTAATCAAGCTTATTTTTGCTTTTGCTTTGTCTGAGGTAATGAGTGCTAGCTCTCCTTTTTAAAGTTCATCTGGGGTATAACAGATTTTTCTCCAATCACTAATTTTAACTCTGTGACTTTTTAATTTTCAAGTATTTTTTGTAAAGAACATTTTGCCTGATGTTGATTTCTAATCCATTTTGCTTTCCTTGGGTGTTTTCATCACATTCACATGCAGCTATGATCATGAATTATTTATTTTTCCTCTATCCTATTCTCTTATATATTTTTTTCTTTTTTGTTCCTCATCCCCCTCTGTATCATAGATAATTGTCCTTTCTTTCCCTGAAGTCCTTCATCATAATTCACCTTCTAAGTTCAGGGTCTGTTTTGTTTATGACTGATCCCTCCTTAAGCATTCCTCTTATTCCTTCCTTTCCTTTTTCCTTCTTCCTTTTAGTTTCTATGATTAATTGAATGCATGTGCATGTCTGATCTACCCTCCTATGACTGGTTTAGATGAATGTGAGGTTCAAGCAACACCTACTTCCCATCTTGTTCTCTTTAGATGGACTTAAACCTGCACACCCTGATAATCCACTACTTTTCTTCTACTTTTGTTAATAATAATAATCCCCTGCTTTTCCTCCCCTTTGCATCATGATCATAATAGCTAGCATTTATGTAGTGTTTTTAAAATATCCTATTTAATTCTCACAATAACCCAGGGAGGTAGGAGCTATTGATATATTCATTTACAGATGGAGAAGCTGAGGCAAATAGGGTTTAAGTGACTTGCCCAAGGTCATACAGCTACTATGCATTTGACGCTAGATTTGAATTCAAGTCTTCCTCCCCTCCCTCTCCCTTCTTTCCTTCTTTTCTCACTCCTTATCATAACTCCCCCTTTGAGCAATGAACTAATACTAAAAGAAAACGTTCTCACTAGTTGGTACTCTATCCATTACACCTTGAGAGACATTAAGAGGAGTCCACAGAGAAGCAATGGAAGAGGAAAAAAAAAGTCTCATGAAATGTTTCCTTTCTCTGGAATGTCAGAGTATATAGCAAGTGGGGGTTTCATTCTAGATGAATGGTCTTTAAAGACTATTTTAGGAAGTTGTGGGGAGAGGACCTGGGATCAGGAAGAACTAAATTCAAATCTAGTCTCAGACATGTACTAGCTGTGTGACCTTGGGCAAGTCACTTAAACTCTATCTGCCTCAGTTTCTCCATTGTGAGGTCTATTTAATTTTAAAAGAAACACATTTAAATTGTAAGGATTTTTCTTTTCTTTTCTTTTAGACTCAAAGCCCAGAACACAAATGCAAAATAGAGAAAAGAAACAAAAATATATCATAAACTTAAATATTGGAACTTAAATACAAATTAAGAAAGACAAAGAAAGTATGCCACGTGCATAGTAGAACATAAGAGAGGATTCAAAATATGTAACAATAAATTTTCATTTCAAGAAAGCCTGAATAATACTCATTGTGTTGAGAATTGTCCATCTTTTCTTTGCTTCCTTCTAAGTTTTCTTTTGTTCTCTTCTGTGCACTTTTACTTATCTCCCCCCTCTCCCTGAAGGCTAGAATTAAGTTGGGATATATTTCTCTATAGCTATAGATATATACAATACACATATACATATATACATACGTATATAGGCATATACTTTCCCAACAAATTCTGCTCCTGATCTTTGTTTTTTATGTATGATTATTATTGCTTCTTTCCTCCTGCCTTCTCTACTTTACTTCCATCCACTACCTTGTCCTCCTATGACTCCTATCCAAGCATCCCTCCCCATCTTCCCATTCCCATAAATCTAAACACCCTTCTATACCCATTTTTTTTACCTATTCCTTCACCTTCCCCTCTAAAGATCCATTCCTTGTCTTCCCAATCCCTATGCTCCTACCATTTTATTTCTTCTGAATTTAAAAGACCTTTATACTCTTCTAAATAATTGTTCCCTCTCAAACCCACTCCCAATGAAAGTAGGTTACCAGAACTGCCAGCCCTCCTCTCCCGTCTAATTCCTCTGTATCAATTCTTCCTCTTGTACCTCATTTGTATAAAATAGTTACCCTTTTCTGCTCTTCCTTTATGGTTTTACTTTGTAAATTCATATATCACTCAAGTTTACCCGAATTTTTCTTATGAGCTACCCAATTATTAATAAGAATCTTAGACATACGTTTCACATTTTACATATATGAAAAACAATTTGTCCTTATGAATCCCTTATAATAAGTCTTTGGTATTTACCATATATTTCTCTTGGTTCTTGTATGTCAAGTCTTCTGTTAAGTTCAGGTTTGTTTATTGTTGGTTTTTTTTTAACAAAGTCTTGAAAGTCTGAGAGTTGATCAAATATCCATTTTTTTTCATTCAAGATTATGCTTAATTTCCTGGGTATGATATACTTGGTCAGAACCCCAGTTCTTTTGCTATTTGATATATAGTATTCCAAGACCTGCAGTTCTTTTATGTTTCTGCTGCTAGATCTTGTGTAATTCTAATTGTAGCACCATCATATTTTCAATTGTTTTAATCATGATGCTTTTAATTATTTTAGCCTTGAGCTAGGGATTTCAGAATTTGACTATGATATTCCTATTAGTTTCACCCATAGAATCTTTTTAAAGTGGTGACCAATGGATTTTTTTCCTATTTCTACTTTCCCTCCTTGTTCTAATGCTTCAGGACAATTTCCTTTCATTATTTGTTTTATTATTGTATCAAGATTCTTTTTTTATCATAACTTGAAGTTAGTCCAATTACTTTTATGTTTTCTCTTCTTGATTAATTTTGTGTTTCACATTCTCTTCTATTTTTTCATTATTCATATTTTATTTAATTATTTCTTCATCTCTTATAATTTCACTGGCTTCACCTTGCCCAATTCTAATTTTCAAGTTTTCATTTTCTTCCTTAAGATTCTGGATCTCTTTTTCTAATTGGTTGACTTTTCTTTCATAACCTATTTGTTTTTCTTGGATTATTCTTATTTTGTTTTGTTTTTAAGTTTTTCCTCCATCTCTGTCATTTTATTTTTAAAGTCGTTTTTAAGATCTTCTATGACTTCTTTTTGGGCGGGTGACTATTTGATGTTACTCTTTGGGGGTTTCTTTACTTCATTATCCTCCTCTGAAGATGGTTTCCAGTCATCTCTATTCCCATAATAGCTTTCTGTTGTTGGACTTTTTCTCCTTTGCCTGTGCATTTGTTGTGATGATAGCTTAATTTCTGTAATTGCCTCAAGCCCTGGCATATGGGAGATGGTACCTCTTGCCCCAGATCTTCAGTTTTCCCCTCTAGCCTGGAACCAAAACCAGACCTCCAACCTCCTGCAAGTACCCACAGCCAGGGGCTTTCTGCCCCACTGCTTCTGTACTCACTGGGAGTGGGCTCTTTCCTTCTCACCCTAGCCCCTCACAGCACAGCTGGGTCTGGTGTTCCTTGTCAGTAGAGGTTCCTTTGATCTTCTCAGGCTCAGATGCCCAACTTCCCTCACTATGTAGGGGCAGGGGAGGGGGGGTGTTAAAGTTCCTGTGTCTGAGACTGAGGCAACCTCTCTAACCATCTAACCCCATTGCTTACACTTTTTGTTGAAGCAGACCCTTGCTTGGAGGTGTTTACACTTTACAGGGACCAAACCTTGTCCAGAGATTTTTCTTCTGATCTTCTCAAATTTTCCCAGGAAGACCCTGGTTGTGCTCCTATTCTTATTTATTTTTCCCTGCATTTTGTTTCCCCTAAGGCGCTATGTTTTCTCTTTTGTGGGGGAAAATCTTGAAAGTTTGGAATTTTCTGATCTACTCTACCATTTTCCCAGAATCTTCTTAAATTGTAAGAATTTCTTAAACAAAATTGAGAGGCATATTCTGCAGCAAGACAAATCAACAAATTTAAGGATAATACAATTTTTAGAAACATTTATTTATTTATTTATTTGGGGGTGGGGTGTCTTTATTTATTTATTTTTAGTTTTTTGACATTCATTTCCACAAGATTTTGAGTTACAAATTTTCTCCCTGTCTCTCCCCCACCCCTCACCCCAAGATAGCAAGCCTACTGAATACACCTTCCCCCAATTTGCTTTCTCTTATATCCTCCCCCATCTTCCCCCTAACTTTCGAGTAGGGCAAGATGGATTTCTATACCCCAATGCCTGTATATCTTATTTCCCAATTGCATGTAAAAAACAAATTTTTTAACAATTGTTTTGAAAATTTTGATTTTCAGATTCTTTCCCTTCTTCCCTCCTCTCCTATCCCCACTAGAAGACAAGCAATTCAATACAGATTATTCATGTGTAGGTATGCAAAACATTTCCATAATAGTTATATTGTGAAAGAGTAACTATATATCTCTCCATCCTATCCTGTCCCCACTTATTCTATTTTCTCTGTCCCTTTTCAAAAGTCTTTGCTCCTAATGACCCTCTCCCCCAATCTGCCCTCCCTTCTGTCATCCTCTTTCTTATCTCCCTCCCTCCTGCTTTCTTGTAGGGTAAGATACATAATTGAGTGTATATGTTAATCAATCCTTAAGCCAAATTCAATGAGAGTAAGGTCAACCCATTCTATTTCACTTTCCTGTTCTTTCCCTCCATTTTGACAATTTTCTCTTGCCTCTTTTATATGAGATAATTTACCCTATTCTGTCTTTCCCTTTCTGCTTCTCCCAATAAATTTCTCTTTTAACTTTATTTTTTAGATATCATCCCTTCCTATTCAACTGATCCTGTGCCTTCTGGCTATATATACATGTACACATATACACATACTTACATATGCATTTATACACACATACACCCTCCTATACATACACACACACACACACACACACACACACACACACATATATGGGCATACATATATACAGATATATTACCTTCAACTATCCTAATACTGAGAAAAGTCTCATGAGTTACAATTATTGTTTTTCCATATAGGAATTTTAATAATTCAACTTTAATAAGTTCCTTATTATTTATTTTTCCGTTTACCTTCTCATGCTTCTCTTGATTCTTGTATTTGAAAGTCAAATTTTCTGTTGAGTTCTGGGGTTTTTTCATCAAGAATGCTTGAAAATCCTCTATTTCATTGAATGTCCATATTTTCTCTTGAAGTATTATATTCAGTTTTGCAGGGTAGGTGATTCTTGGTTTTAATCCTAGCCCCTTTGACCTCTGGAATATCATATTCCAAGCCCTTCAATTCCATAATTCAAAAGCTGCTAGATCTAGTGTTATCCTGATTTTGTTTCCACAATACTCAGATTGTTTCTTCCTGACTACTTGTAATATTTTCTCCTTGACCTAGGAACTCTGGAATTTAGCTATGATATTCCTAGGAGTTTTCTTTTTGGGATTTTTTTCAAGAGCTGATTGGTGAATTCTTTCCATTTCTATTTTGTCCTCTGATTCTAGAATATCAGGACAATTTTCCTTTAGAATTTCTTGAAGGATGATTTCTAGGCTCTTTTTTTGATCGTGGCTTTCAGGTAGTGCAATAATTTTTAAATTATCTCTTTTGGATCTATTTTCCAGGTCAGTGGTTTTTCCAATGAGATATTTCACATTGCCTTCTATTTTTCCACTTGTTTTGATTTGTTTAAAAGTATCTTGATTTCTCATAAAGTCATTAGCTTCCATTTGCTCCAATCTAATTTTGAAAGAATTATTCTCTTCAGTGAGTTTTTGAAATTCCTTGTTCATTTGGGCATTTTGGCTTTTTTATTAAGGCCAGTATTTTTTTGGATGTTATTTGTCCTCATTGGCTTTTTGGGCCTCTGTTGCCACTTGAGTTAGTCTATTTTTTAATGTGTTATTTTCTTCAGTATTTTTGGGTCTCTGTTAGCAGGCTGTTCACTCATTTTTCATTATTTTCTTGCATCATTCTCATTTCTCTTCCCAATTTTTCCTCCATTTCTCTCATTTAATTTTCAAAATCCTTCTAAAGCTCCTCTATCACCTGTGACCAGTTCGTATTTTTCTTGGAGGCTTTTGATGAAGGAGTTTTGACTTTGTTGTTTTCTTCTGGTTTCATGTTTTGATCCTCTTTGTCCTCCCCCAAAAGATTCTATGGTCTGGTTGCACTTCCTCTATTTGCTCATTTTGCCAGCCAGTTTCTTGATTTTTGAGGTCTTTGCCACAGTAGGACTCTGCTTCCAGAGTGGAGAGAGCTGTGTCCCAAATTTCTGAGGTTTTTGCAGCTCTTGTCAGAGTTATGAGGAGAGAGCTCTCTCTACAATCACCATAAACTCTGGTATGCTAGTGTTCCTCATCCCAGGACCACCACCCATAACTGTGACCCAGATTCAAGCAGGTCAAAGCAAGAGTGATTACCCTCTGAATGTTTGCTTGGTCCCCTAACAATCTCTGGTCCAGGAGCTCCAGAGCCAGCCATACCACAGCAGCTGCAGCCACTGCCACCTCTGTCACCCCAGAGGCAGGGACTGAACTACATTCTTCTCTCACCCAGTTTTAACAGAGTTCCCTACTGACCTTTCACTTTCTTTTTGGCGTTTATGGATTGAGAAGTCTGGAAACCACCACAACTGCCAGTGATTCACTCTCCTGAATTCTGCTCTGGGTGGTTTGGACTGCAAGTCTGGGCTGGCATTGCTCACACAAGGCTGTGTTCAGCTGCCAGTTTGGTGTGATAGACTTTTCCTCTTGGCCTGCCGGCCTTCCTTAAGCAGGTGATTTGTTTCTCTCTGTCACTTTGTGGGTTCTGTAGGTCTAAAATTTGTTTAGAGTCATTTTTTACAGGTTTTGAAAGTGGTTTAAGTGGGAGCTCAAGCAAGTTCTAGCTCTTAATCTGCCATCTTGACTCTGCCCCAATAAAAATGTTTTAAAAAATATGTCAGATTTAAATAGATGGGTACAATGATTCTGAATCAGATTAGTCAGTAAAACTGGTGATATGTGTTAACTTTCATTCAGTTTTAAGTAGTTGTTATTTTGTACATGAACTTTAAAACCAGTGTGTTTTAAACTATACTCTTGAGATGAATATCTTTGTAGAATGAAGCAAACAACCAAATCTGGTAAATTTAATCAATATATAGGCAGGTAAAGTATACAGTATATTCCTCTTTGAAACCCAAATTATCTAAAAGATGGGGAGGAGTCCACATATATTATTTCATCAGTATAAGGAACCTCTGGTTTGAATACTCCTGCTATGCAAATTGGCAACTTTTCCACAACTTAAGAGCCTTAGAGAGTTGTCTAAGCATTGAAGTGACAGACTGAGTTTTGGTCATGGAGAGAATGTATGTCAGAGGCAAATTTGAACCTACAGACCTCCCTGACTCCACATCTAGGAATTTCTCTGTTACTCCACATTACTTCTTGTGTATCTAATAAGCTGATAACTGCCAAATCTCTATTTTATTTAGTACCATGTAAAGATAGTTTGATTTTTATAGCAAGATTGTCAGTAGACTCCAGGGAGAGCCTTACTTGGATTTATCTCTTCCCCAAATGCCCACTAATAAGTTCCAGCATCCAAGTGACCAAACTGATCTACATGATCCCTGGAATCTCCAGTAATCTATGTATCAAATGTCCCATAAGATCCCTTGCATGTTTGGTAGATTAGGGTAAAAGGCCAAATAGAAGTCACCTATCTAGACATCTGTGGCCATACCTAAGTCATTCCTAAACATTCAATTGGGCAGAAGCAAAAAGGGGAATAACAAGGAGGAGAATTCTGGAGGTGAGTTAAGTTTTCATTTGGCATCATATTGAGATGTGTCATGACATAGTGGATAGAAAGCTAGACATGGAATCAGGAATACCACTTCAGACACAGGCTAGTTGTGTGATCTTGGACAAGTCACTTACTTTCACTCAGTTTCTTCATCTATAAAAAGCCCTATATCACAGGGCTAATGTGAAGATCAAACAAATATATAAAGTACCTTTTGCAAACCCTGAAAGTGCTGAGGAATGTGTATTACTTCTGTACTGATCGGAACTACCATGGTTCCCAATAGAGACTGGCTCCTCTTCTTTAAGATGGAGTTGCTAGAGAGCATTTGTTAGGGGATTAGGGGACAGAAGGGACTGGAACCTGGGTCTTTCTGACTCTAAAGCCAGCTCTCTGGTCACTAAACCAGAGCGTCTCTCAAAGAAGTGTTTATGTTGGTGAAAATGAAAGAAAACTGTTGAAGAAAAAAGAAAGAAAAAGAAGAAAAAGTAAGACAACCCAAATTAGGAAATAATTATGTTTGTAACTTGTTGCGGATATATAGCTATATTTTAAAGAAGTTATAGGGCTTTCATAGTTTTGGGGTGGTGGGTAGGGAAAAGATGGGGAGAAAATTTGCAACTCAAAATCTCATGGAAATGAATGATGTAAACAATAAAATTAATTAATTAATTTTTTAAAAAGAAGAAGTTATAGGGTTTTTTCCCCTTTTGCATGAGTTATCAGTTCCTGAAGAAAATTTTTTCCCCTCTGTATGCTAAGGCAGTCCCTAATGTGTTGAAATAGATCTTTGAAAGATCTAGTCATTAAAACTTTCGATTCTCTAGTTGATATATTAGGATACTAGTGAAGTATAAGGTCTTCTTCTGGGGTACATTAAGACAAACAGGATTTTCTGTTAGTTCTGGCTCCTTCTCTGAACTGTCTATAAATCATACAACATTAGAACTAAAAGAATTCCAATGAGCTACTCAGAATTACAGAATCTTAGAGCAGATAGGAAGGCAGGAGGAAGGGAGAGAGGGAGGGAAGGAAAAAGGAGAGAGGAAGGAGGGGGGAAGTGAAGGAGAGCAGTATGAAGGGGAAAGGGAGAGGGAAGGAAAAGAGGAAACAAGTTGTTATTAAGTGCCTTCTATGTGTCAAGTACTGTAATAAGAGCTTTACAAATACCTCCTTTGATCCTCATAACAACTCTGAGAGGAAGATGCTAATATAAGAATAGCATTTTACAGTTGAGGAAACTGAGGTAGGCAGATTAAATGATTTGCCAAAGGTCACATGGGTAGGAAATTTCTGAGGCCAGATTTTAACTCAGGTCTTCCTGACTCCATGCCCAGTTCAACCCATACTTAAGTGGTAGTTTTACCTCTGCTTGACATCCCAAGGCAAAGCATTAAACTTTTGGACAAGTCTTTGTATTCTGTGTCCTTCCTCTCCCATCTTCCTTTTCCCTTATAAACAATGCAAGTCAATTCATTGTACATTTAACACGTGGCCTTTACATCTGCTAGGCTTCTAAGTGGCACAACAGATAGAGTGCTGGGCCTGGAGTCAGGAAGTCTCATCTTCCCGAGTTCAAATCTGGCTTCATACATTTACTAGCTGTGTGAACCTGGGCAAGTCACTTAACTTTGCCTTAGTTTCCTCATCTGTAAAATGAGCTGGAGAAAAAAATGTCAAACTACTCCCGTATCTTTGCCAAGAAAACTCCAAAAAGTGACTGGATGGTAACAACAAAATTACCTATGCTAGACACTGGGGATACAAAGACAAAAACTAAGTGCTGCTTGCCTTTAAGGCACCTACATTCTATTTATGATATACAGTATGTATATAAATGGATAGAAGAAGGAATCAAGAAAGGATTCATGTAAGAGGTGACACCTGCACTAAACCCCAGACTCTTAGCCAGGCATTCTAAGAGGAAAAGATGAGAAGGAATAAACGCGTACATGGAGGAGAGCCTACATAAAAGCACAAGAGATTAAATATTAAATTCAAGACACACAGTTACAACTAAAGTCCTATCTTTTATTATAAACCTTCCTCCTTGTTGTTTTTCAGTCATATTCAACTCTTCATGACCCTATTTGGGGTTTTCTTGGCAGACATACTGCAGTGATTTGCTATTTCCTTCTCCAGCTCATTTTACAGATGAGGAAACTAAGGCAAATAGGATTAAGTGTCTTGCCCAGGGTCTCACAGCTATCAAGTGTCTGAGGCTGGATTTGAAGTCAGGAAGATGAGTCTCCAGACTCCAGACTCTTCAGACTCCAGACCCAGCATTCTATCCACCGCACCACATAGCTGCCCCAAGAAATTCATAATTCCAATTTCTTTAGGTGACTTTGGTTCTAGTTTATCGAAATAATATCATTCACAGAAGAAAATACATTAAATTTTACTTACTTTTCACATTGCCCATTGATTTAAACAAATTTCTGTCTTTTCATAGTTAAAAGAAGAGTTAACAAACTAGTTTCAATTCTTCTTTTGATTTTCCAAAGAACCCTGCAAATTCATTCACTTTGGAACTTCAGTTTCTTATCAGTAAAATCACTTTCCTCCTTTTTTACTAACACTTTCACAGAGTTTAATTCTTAAAACAAATTCATTATTTTAGCATTTATAAAATTTGTAAATTTA
>JAQQSW010000461.1:0-21279 GCA_028646575.1 Pseudocheirus occidentalis | reverse complement strand
CCCCCCTGTGGAGTCTGCAGGCCAGGGGCTCTGAAGCAGCTTGGTGGGGGCCACTGCCACTGGTTCCAGTAGTTCCCCTCCCCCACTGCTTCCTTGCCCAGGGGGCAGATTGGCCAAATTGTTTTACCTCACCCAAATTAAGTTTCAGAGTTTCACTTTCACTTTCACTGACTGTCTCTAATCCTGGTTTGCTTTATGTGAAGATTCCCTCAGGTGCAATAGATCTTCTCTGAAGTAGACTCAAGCTGCGGCTTGGGAGTCTCGGCTCCTCCTGGCCACCCTGGGGCCTGGCCCAGCCCTGGCTGAGGTTTGGGGCTGGGCTGGTCTCTGCTCCGGGCCTACAGGCCTGCTTCATGAACCCCTCCCACTGAGCTGCCCCTCTCTAGTACCCATTCCTCAGGCCTTGGCAGATATGGAGGTGCTGGAGGCTGTAGATCCTCTCCTCTGCAGACTCGCTATAGTGCGGCTCGTCTTTGCTCAGCTCGGCTCCTTCCCACTGCCCTGGGCTTCAGGCTGGGCCTGCCTCAGCTCCTGGCCCGCCCTGATGAGCCCCTGTTGCCGAGCTGCCTTCAGCGAGAGGTGTGTTTTCTGTATTTTTGTGAGTCTAAGAGTCCTAGACTTTGTCTGGGTTCATATTTTATGGGTGTTTAGGGTGGTTGTGTAGGAGCCGCAGGGCCTTGCTGCTTCTATGCCGCCATCTTGGCTCTGCCCTCCGCTAATCTCTAGTAAGAATTTTTTTAAAAATTGTAAATACAACATCATAAATGAGCACAAATATTCAAATACACAGACAAGGATAAAAAATTATAGATGAAACTTCAAACCTCCATTATTTAGGGTTTATTTTTGTTAGATGTCTATATTTAACATGTCATCTCCAAATATCCTGGTTGTTACTAGGTTCCTTTCTGAATTTTAAAATCTTTCCTGTGTATATTTCTGAATTTTGTTGGTATTTTATTATTTACATAATGCTTGTCAGGGAGCATATATCTGTAGATGGAGATATAGATTTGCTATAGATGGAGATATAGATTGATTTTCGTTTGTTCACTCTACATCCCTTCTTATTTTCCTATTTTTATTTGAATTCTATATCTTCTTTTCTTATAAGACAATCATTATATTAACATATTAATCAGTCATTCAATCAATACACACTTATGAAATGTTTACTATGTGTGAGCATTATACTAAATGCTAGAGATACAAAGACAAAAATCTAAGTCTCTATCCCAAAGTAGTTTACATTTATAAACCATAATTTTTTCAGCCACTCACCAATTGTGGCAATGGAACCACTAATGAATAATTTTGTAGGTCTTATCGTATAACAGTAGACATTTAAAAATAAAGTTTTCGTACTTGTGAAGTATAGCCATAGTTAAAGATGTCCATATTTTTTTTGTCAATTTTTGGGGGTTTTTTTGTTTTATTTTGTCAATTTTGTTTTTTGAATTCACAGATTAAAATTCTTTTAATCTCAGAGAGTCCATGATATAATTTTTCCCACCGAATTAATGACTTTGGCACTATAAAGGAGGCTAAAATTCTTCCCTCCCAAAGATGTTTCAGGAAGCACCCTGTTTAATTTGAATTACCTAGCTGTCCCAGGGGAATTATAGTAGATTGTGAGCATGGGGAAGAGATTAGAGTACTTTACTGAGCCTCTAGGAGGCATTAGTACATGTGGGTAGTACCTGGTAGTAACTTACCAGGGTGCTGAGAATAAGAGAACATCAGAAATTGCAACATTACCTTAAACCAACATGAATTAGGGGATAGAAACCCATTTGTGAGATCCAAAGGGATGCATTTTCCACACTCTTATGTGGAGCTTGGCATCCTGGGAACCATGGTGCAAGAAGAGGCTTTAGAAACATAGGAAACCAGAGTTCTGAAATAGATGGCTAGGGATTCTAGAGATAGATGGTCCCCTGAAGAGGGTAAAAAATGTCATCTGTTGGGAGATGAAACTACTGCAGGGGGGATAGTTTGTACCCCTAAAAATGCAAAATGGTGAAAGTTTATGGAAGAGACCAACAATTTTAATGTCTATGGAAAGTTACTGAGGTGTCAGTGCTGATGTCTTTGTATACAAACTATAAAAGTCCTCATTGCTGTCCAATGATGAGGAATTCTGGCTTTCTAAGCTGTTACTTTCACAAGATATGAAATGCCCTTGACAAGATTAACTCTTCATAAGGTTTGAATTCTATGTCTTCTCCTGGTTCATACCAGTATTGACACATTGAGAAGGACTGATTTATGGTTTGTTCATATTCATAAGATATCTAACTCAAATTCATTTTACAGATGAGAAAATGGAGGCTCAGAGACTTGCTCAACTCACAAAAATAGCATCAGAGGCAGAATTTGAATTCGGGTCTTCTGGCTCCATATTCTTGCTGTTGAACCATACTACTCCTGGGCTAAAAGGTTGAACTTGGATTTTTAGAAGGAAGCCAGAGACAACCAGACAGAGACAGAGAACAACTACTGGAAGAGAGAGATGAGAAAAAGTGGTTTAGCTCACAATGGCTCTTCCAAGGAACCACATGTCCTCCAGGAGAGGAGGAGCTTTGCTGCTCCAGCAACGATGGTTGCAGACAAAGGCAATGGTGGACCACCTAGGAATTCCTGGGATAGGATGGAAATTACAGCAACAAGATCCAGCAGTTGCAATGGTTGAGTAATGAAGATTTCAAATCAACAGTAGAATTCCAGGGCTAAACTTTCTAGACTTAGCAGAGAAGTTTCTAAACCAAACTGAGATATTCCTAGACCAAGTAAGAGCTAGAGATGAGGAGCAGCAATGGATGGGGCCTTGGTGTGAAGGATGAAAGCCAAATCATGACCTTCACTGGTATCCTGAGTTATGTGGACTGGGCGAGTTTGGGAAATAGAGTCTACTCTCTGGTGGGTGCTTTTTCCCTAGAGGAAGTGCTTTGACTCAAGAAAAATACTATACTATAAGCAAGAGGCTCTATATAGGTCACTGGGAGGTGAGGCTAACTGCAAAGAAGGATATCTCTTGCAACCCTAAGTTCCTTCTCTTTTGGGAAGACTCTTCCCATGGTAGTTTTTATAAGTTTAGGGAGCTATAAAGTACCGGAGGAGGTAGATAACAGCCTTGACTATTTATTAGCTTGAGTACAAGTACTTGCTAGGTGGCAAAGCAGGTATTGCTGGGCCTGGAGTCAGAAGACTTCACTTCAAGTTTGCCTTCAGATATTTACTAGCTGTGTGACCCTAGGCAAGTCATTTAACCCCATTTGCCTCAGTTTCCTCATCTGTAAAATGGGTTGGAAAAGGACATGGCAAGCCACTCCAGTATTTTTGCCAAGAAAACCCCAAATGGGGTCAGAATGAGTCAGATACGACTGAAACGACTGACTAACAACAAAAGTACTTTGTGGGTTTTGTTTTTGTTTTTGTGTTTTTGTTTTGGTCGTATGAAATAAACATTGTTTTATATTTGTTCTTCTGTTAGCCTTAGTGCTTGCATGGGAAACAATGGACTTTTTGCCATAGTTGAACATACTTAGATATAAGCCAAATGCTCAGAGGAAATTGTTTGAAATGACCTCAAAATTGAATGTAGTCTGTTTAAAATCCAAAGCTACAGTTTTGGTTACATTTTGTCCATCAACAGGGGCTAGTGTGAGAACTTAGGGCAATACTTGGGTATACTTACTTGATATATGCTTCCCAAGCCAAAAAAAAATCACACCAGGTTCCTGGATATTTGTAACAACAAAGATAATGTTATTTAAGGACTCTTTAATTATTAATATGAAGTGAGGCACAAATTAGTGAGAGTATGCTTACCAAAATTGGTCGACAGGGAGAGGTCCA
The DNA here is from genome assembly GCA_028646575.1 of Pseudocheirus occidentalis. NCBI lineage: Eukaryota > Metazoa > Chordata > Mammalia > Diprotodontia > Pseudocheiridae > Pseudocheirus > Pseudocheirus occidentalis. The sequence continues at coordinate 17,421 of JAQQSW010000461.1, read as the reverse complement.
GCAGAGACCAGAGTCTCCTGTTTGTGGATGATGTTGTACTGATTATGTCAAGCCTAGGACATTGAATTCCTTTGTAAATGAAATCCATAATCACTCAAAATAATTCAGCCTAATTATGTACACAGGGAAAATCACCCACAACATTTGTCCATCATCACTACACACACATACGCATATATACACATACACATATATACACACATGTATATACATATACATACACATGTATACACATGTATACATGTACATGTATACATATACACATATACATATAGGGCAGCTAGGTAGCACAGTGAATAGAGTACTGGGTCTGGAGTCAGGAAGACTCATCTTCCTGGGTTCATATCTCGCCTCTGGCACTTACTAGCTAGTTATATAACCCTGGGCAAGTCACTTAACCCTATTTGCCTCAGTTTCCTCATCTGCAGAATGAACTGGAGAAGAAAATGGGAAACCACTGCAGTATGTTTGCCAAGAAGACCACAAATGGGGTCACAAAGAGCTGAAAATAAAACTGAAAACAACTCAACAACAACATACATATGTATATGCATACATACATACATATATATAATACATATACATACACACATGTATAGTATAGGCACTGCAAGTGAAGCATACTACCAGCCAAAGATTAAACAGGAGACAGGCTGATCATGTCTAAGCAGTCCTTTTAACAACTTTAAGGTCTCCTCAAAAGAATGACCTTTTGAATACCAATATTCTTCTGGTGAGTTCATTAAGTAGAATAAAAATGAGAGTGGGTTAGCGAGATTTTTCTCAATGTGTAACCAACTCTATCCAAAGAGAGGATTCCTGACCTACTGATATGAGTCATCTTAAATAGTATGTTTGTATAGTAGAGAAAATAACTTTTTCAAACTAACACAGCTATATTTAAAAAAAAAATTCTAGCTGGGGAGTGTTAGAGCTAGCTCTACAAATTCAGGCAGATCATTACATTTTCAATGTGCATTTACACTTTGGCAATTGACAAACTCTATTAACCAGAGCTTGATTTACTGTTTTCACTGATTTTTAGGTGTAAGAAAGTGATATAGAAAATATAAATTCACAGTAAACCTAAAAATGTGTCATGTATTCCTTCCCCTCTCCTTCTCCCCAAAGCTGGTTGTTAAACCACCTATTAGTACACCACTTCTCAGGACCATAAAGCCCCTGTGATTCTATATTCATTCAACATTTCTTTGATTATTAGTCAGATTTTCCAGGTGCCTCAGTATCAGAAAAATTATTAGTGTATCTAGATTCCAGCGTCCCCTCCAAAGCTCCATTTTTTGGTCATCTTTGCAGATTTCCTGGATATGAGGTAAAATCTCAGAGTTGTTATAATTTGTATTTCTCTTAGTGATTTGAAACATGTTTTTGTGTCATTGTTTAGTTTGCAATTCTTCTTTTGAAAATTTTTTGTTCTTATTTATTGGGAAATGGCCCTTGGTATTACATATTTATGTCAATTTCCTGAATATCTTGGCTAGCAGATTTTTGTGGATGATATTTAAGGCAAATGTTTTGTCTTCTCTACAATTTCTTCTTCTTTTGTCTTCACTGATTTTTACATGATTTTTTTGGTTGTTGTTGTTGCTCATTAGGTGTTTTCTGTCATGTCTGACTCTGTGCCCCCACTTGAGATTTTCTTGGCAAAGATACTGGAGTGATTTGTCATTTCCTTCTCCAACTCATTTTACAGATGAGGAAGTTGAAGCAAACAGGGTTAAGCAGCTTGCCCAGGGTCACACAGGTAATAAGTGTCTAAGTCCAAATTTGAATTCAGGAAGCTGGGTCTTCCTGACTCCCAATCTGGTGTTTTATCCACTGTACCACCTAGCTGCCTGTATGTAGAAGTATAACTTTTATGGTAACACAAATTGTCCACTTTGTCTTTTGTGATCCTCTCTATTTTTTATTCAATTAATAATCCTTTCCTGGTCCCAGTTACAAAAAGTACCTGACTTCATTCTCTTCTAATTTTTAAAAAATCATGTGACCTTTTATATTCAGGTTGCATATCCATTTTGAGTTTATCATAGTATAAGTTGTAAGTTGTATAGACCTCTGTTCTAAGGCAAACTCTGGACTAGGGACCAAATCCCACTTTATGCCTGTTTTAGTACTACTATGAACTAAGAATGTTCTTAACATTTTTAAACACACACATACACACACACACAGAAAAGCATTTTAAAATTTAAAAATAATTTTTCACTCTTGGGCTGTACAAAAAAAAGGGCAACAGGGACAGCTAGGTGACACAATAGATAGAGTACCAGCCCTTGAGTCAGGAGGACCTGAGTTCAAGTTCTGCCTCAGTAATTTATATTCCCCTGCACACAGAATGGGGTGGCTAAGCGGTGCAGTGGACAGAATGCTGGGCCTGGAGTCAGGAATACTCTTCCGGAGTTCAAATCTGGCCTCAGACACGTACTAGCTGTGTGACCCTGAGCAAGTCAGTTAACCCTCTTTGCCTTGGTTTCCTCATCTGTAAAATGAGCTGGAGAAGGAATTGGCAAACCACTGGAGTATCTTTGCCAAGAAAATCCCAAATGGGCTCACAGAGAGCTGGACACAACTGAAACGACTGAATAATAACACATACCAAATGAATTGAAAAGCATTTATCAAGGGCTTATTATGTTCCAACCATTGTGCTAAACATTGGGGGATACAGATATTGGCAAGTAAGCCAGTTGCAGCCCTCAAGGAGCTTACATCTTAATACGGGAAGATAACACACAGAGGGGAGTGGTGTCACAGTGGACAAGAAAGTTGAAGATGTGGTGATTAGTCATAGGGCAACTGAAGTGCAATTTCCCCAAATGGTAGTTTTGTTGTTGTGGTTGTTGTTCTCAGGACTAGAGTTGGAAGAACTAGAGTTGTGTACCCCTGCCACATGAGTAGTAACGTGGCATACTCCGTGAAGATGGCTGAGAAGTAGCACGGTGGGTCTGAGCAAGAGAAGGTTCAGCAATCAGGAGTTCAGGGTCCCAGACTGAAACTTGAGTTCTAAGCTGGAGGAGGGGGTGGGAGCACAGGAGACTGGCAATTTGAAGAGGGCCCTGAGAGAACCATTGGTCTACTGTGGGGTTCTTTTGGACTTATTTCCAAATATGCCACCTGTTTCCCCATGTTCTGACCCCTTAATGCAAAACCATTAGGTAAAACTCATCAACAAGTGAAGCATCTAGACTTCTGCCCTAGTAGCCCCTGCTCCCCTCCTTTTCCTTTGAATGAAGGTGCTTTCTTCTCCATTCTTCTCCCTCCTGAACTGTTTCAAGCACAATTTGGAACATAGCAAAAGCTTTTAAACAAACAATAGAGTAGGTTCATAAAATATAGCTCCTGGTGATTGAAGTAGTTTTATGAGTGGCTTATGATAAGCTCACTTTGTAAATATGAATAACCCCTTCTAAAATAATGAGGATGGATTCAATAACCTTCTTAATATATGGTATCTTCCCTGCCACTTAATTTTGTAAAATTTTATTTTATTTTTTTCATGTATTTATTTAGTATTAATTTATCTACCTATCCTTAAACAAATGTACCCCAAGGATGATAATATATAAATATTTTGTGCATTATTTTTATTTCTATATAATTTATATATAAATAAATAATATATAATATAAATAAATATAATATATAAAATATAATACTGGGGGTTGATAATCAGAACAATTTCCTTTGTCAGAAGGGTTATTGATTATTTTCATATATACAGAATGTGATCTAGTTCTAATTCATAAAACAGATTAGAAACTGTGACTTTCTATCCTAGCTTCATTTTTTTATCTTTATATGCGGTTGTATTTTCTTGTCAAAGATGCTTCTTCTAACAGTCTGGTGATCTCTCGTTCCCCTTTTGGCACTGCTACTGATTCTCAGGGCTTTGCCACCATGACTCAGTTTCTCTCCTATTCTGGAACTTCCGTCACTGCCTGGGCCCTTTTCACCTTGGACTCCCTCTTGCCCTCTTCTAATCATTGGCAAGCTCCTCTCAGCTCAGGACTTCCCTTTCCTTTTCCTCTGGGTTCTGTTTCTGACTTTTAAGACCTCACCCATTTGCCTCCGCTTTCCTCCTGGAGCTTTCTCATTCCCAAACCTCTCTCACCCTCTGCCCCTTCAGCATTTGTGTGTTCTTTTCCCTGTTAGATTGTGGGCTTTTTGAGGGCAGGCACCGTCTTCCTTTTTTTGCTTGTGTTTTTCTCCCCAGCTCTTGGCTCAGTACTGGGCACATAGTAAGGGTTTAATAAGTACTCTTTGCCTTGTTTTGTTTTGCTTCTGTAAAAGGTGGGCCTACTATGTTTTATGTCTGTCCAGAGCATTATAAAAAATGAATGAGACAAATCCCTGTAAGGTGGATAACCCAAATAATGCTAGTACAAGGGAGAATATAATAATTTCTGGTGCTGGGAGAATTCCAAAGCACGTGTGGTGTAAGGGGAGAGAACACTGGATCTGGGGTCAGGGGACCTTGGTTTGAATCCTGCCTTTGTCACTTGAAATTTTTATAAAACTTGGGTTAATTACTTAACTTCTTTGGCCTTCAGTCTCTTCCTCTGTGAAATAAAGAGTTGAACTAGAGGATCCCTACAGCTATGGATATTTTAGCCAGTTTATTTGCATAAAGGAGTTATGCAAATCACATATCAGTGGAAGATCTCTGAGTGGTATTGCTTTCCGAGGGAATGTATTTTATAATCAGGCCATTTGAAGAATGTTAGAATCCAAGTCACCAGACTTCTAGAAGAAACCTTTTTGGGATAAGGGTGCAGCTATTTGTGGGTAGTGCTAATTATATTGTCAATGGACATATTTATGTGGAAATACTGCACCCTAGTGTTCAAATATATTTCTTTCATAATAACTGTTATACTCTAGTGACATTGCTCCATTAGACAAAAGCAGGTTTATTGGACAAAAGGAGAAAATGATCGTGTCGGAGTTAATAGCATCTGATTCAACCCCCATTTCTTCCTCAAATATTATAGCATGTTTTTCAGAATTCTTATCTTCTTTTTTAAGGTTCATTTTAGGTATCATCTCCTACCCTTAGCCAGATTTCCCTAGTTGTCTCAGCTGAAAGTATTCTCACCTTGGCAACATTTTCCTAGAGCGCTTTGTCTGGATTATAGGCCTGTGTGATACACACTCACATACATACCCATGTACACTGATATACATATACATTACATATGTGTACACACATTTCAATATTATACACAAATATATATATATATATACATATATATTACTTTTTATATAACATAATGGTAAAGTGGGATGGGAGCAGTGATCAGGATTATTTGACCACTCTTATTTCCTTTCACCCTAATATTTATTCATTGCCTAGATGGGTTTCTTGGTATGAGCATTCCTTTTCCAAGCTAAGATTTTACTGCTATAGTGAAACCCCCATGAACAAATTCCCTTTGTCAATGACAACACCTTCTCTGTAATTTATTGTCTCATCTCACTCCTTTGTAGGAGTCACCTCTTGATTTATAGTCTTATCTCACTCTTTTGAAAAAGTTAACTCTTCCTCTTAGTTGGTGATAAAGGATTAGGTGGATAAGCTCATCGGAATGAAGATCCTAGGTGGGTAGGAATAGCTGCTTTGACCTTAGAGGATCATATGGTCTTATGCCAGCACACTATGGCATCACCACCCCAAGGTCCAAATTAGCAATAGATTTAACCCCCACCCCCAAACTCTGCTATTGCCACTCCAAACTGGTTATTTAATATATGATGTCTATGATGGCTGTTCATCTACCCACAATCTGTATGCTGTGGGAAACACTGGTAAAATTACGTCATTAGTTCTGACTCCAAAGAGGAGAACCTTTGATTGTCTAAGTCTTGTGTTCTCCAGGCCACAGAACATTTGGCCAGACCTATCTATATCTATTGCCCAGGAATGAATGCAGATGAAGATCTTTACCATCATCTCACATGCTAGGCATGCAAACTGGAGCCAAGGCCACTTATCAGGACTCCTGTTCCTTAGGGTACACCCTGTTACCAGATTAGTGCCTGGTAAAGTCCAACTATGCATGCTTTTCTCATATGCATGGAGCAACTGGTAAATTAGGCAAAATGTAATTTCTCAGGACCCAAATCCTTACAGGTGGGAGCTCATTAGGCCAACAGAAGACGCAAGCTTCCAGGGTCTGAATTGGAGACCTCAATCTCTGGCACAATTTCCACCTATTTGTGAAGGACACTAACACAGGAGGAACCCAGGCAACTGTGATTTTTAACCTTCAAATATGCAGGTTCTATTTGCAGAAAGGTGGATCAGTGGATAGAATGCTGGGCTTGGAGTCCGGAGGACCTGAGTTCAAATCTGCCCTTAGTCACCTGGCAAGTTACTTAAACTGTTCGCCTTAATCCACTGGAGAAGGAAATGGCAAACCACTCCAGAATCTCTGCCAAGAAAACCTCAAAAGGGGTCACAAAAAGTCAGATGTGATTGAAAATGCCTGAACCACAGAATTTCCATTTAGCCATAGAAGGCTGCTGTGCTTTACCCACCCTGGTAGAGGGCCATGTTGAATTACCCAACCCATAAAAGGTAACTCTAGACAAAGGGTAATTGTATGACCCTAAATCATCTGTTTAGTAGAAACTAGACTTTAGTAACAGGCAAGCAACTGCTTTTCAAAAGTAAGTTAGTGTCTGCTGGGGGAACTTGGATCTCCATAAGGCTAAGTTTTTCGTTTTAGCCTTCTCAAGCCTGGTCTTTAAGGAGAGAGACCTCCAGAAACACAGGCTGTTCAGGGTTATAGAGGCAACTCAACAGCCTAGGGTAGAGCTTCCAAAACTGTAACCTCTTCTGGGCTTACTTGGCAGGGGTACACTTGCAGGTAACTCAGTAAATATCAGGGGTAGGGGGTAGGGGGAGTCATCAGGATACCTGGGTGGGAAGTGTAGTTTCTTCAAACCTGAAGAATCTAATAAGTTTCTGAGTTTACTGCTTAGATCATGGGGAAGCAAGAGTCAGTGCTGATTCTGAACTGTGTCTAGAATCCTTTGAGTTTCTGCTAAGCAGATTGAACCCTAGATTTTCTTAAGATTGATTTCCTACCCTGTCCCTCATTTGGGTTCCCATCTGATCTAAGGCCTCTGGATTTCAGGTTGCCCTATGGAAAGATGATGAAGATATACTGAACTTCTTCCCAGGCATAAACTGGAAGGTACCATTTGATTTCTTTACAGAAAACACAGGGTTGTTGTGTTGTGCAGAGAATAAGAGTAAGCAGAGACCTGGGTTCAAGATAAATTTAGGTGTGTATTTATTGATCAAGCACCCAGCTACCCAGAGTAGAAACTCAAATCGAGAACCCCGGTTGAATGTATGAATTGTGTTTAAAAAGGCTAAAACCACAAAAACCACCATCAGGAAGGGGAGCTAGCAGAAGCCATTGGTTAGATCCATAGCTCAGGGCTAATTTGGGAATATGCACAAGAGTACAATGGTGCAACTTTCCTGTGGCATTGGGGTCCCTCTTGGAACAGGGTGAAGGGTAGTGGTCAGTTTCCCAGAACAGGATGGAGGGTATGGGGCAGAGGGTCATTGGGTAAGGGAGGAGTGGGGAATAGTCAATCTCCCAGAATAGATCAGAGTCATGTTCTGAGTGATGGGTGTGGGGACACTGCTTGGTCAGTGGAACAGGAAAGAGTAGTCTCTACATAAGATAGATTGGCACGATAACCCCAGGGCTGTTTCTTGTACACTATGCTGATTCAGGGATATATACAGAATGCTAATTTGAGGAAAGAGGAGGTTAGGTGACTATGCCTTGGGCAATGCCCAGGACTTAAGCTGTTTCACGCTATTACAGGGTGTAGGAGAGAGACAAAGACAAAAATATAAAGGGGCTTAAGGGAGGGCCACAAATCAGGTGGTGTGTAGTGACCTGGGATTTGGGTTTGGGTATAATAGTTGTAAGAGGATCTGGTATAACAAAGTACTACTCCAGCTTCTGTCATCTCCTTTTGGGGACCCAGTATCATTTTATGTTAATTACACAGTATAGTTCAGGTAATTCTGTGGGTTTCCATTTGGCCCTAACCATAGTAACATGCATAAAGGTTGTTAAAAGAGCCCATGATACCCCTTCCCTCCATGATCTACCCTTTGTAGCATCCCCTGAGTTTATCAGAACTGTAGGCTTTAGTGGATGGCTCAGACTTGTAAGGAGGCTGATGGCTTCCTAGTTCCTTGTACAGTTTTACTGGGACCCCCATGAACTGGACACTGATTGCTTTTTTTCCAACCCCATGGTTTAGGAACCACACACAAAGCTCTCTTGGAGAGTGGATGTCATTACCTTCTGCTCATCCAGCGGGGCAACTATCTCTAATATTTGCCTATTTGCCCAAGTCACAACTGTATTGTTGTTGTAGACTGTTCAGTCATTTTAGTTATGTGTCTTCATGACCCCATTTGGGGTTGTCTTGGCAAAGATACTATAATAGTTTGCCATGTCCTTTTCCAGTTGATTTTACAAATGAGAAACTGAGGCAAAGTTCAGTAACTTGCCTAGGATCACTCAGCTATTAAGTGTCTGAGGCGAGATTTGAACTCAGAAAGATTAGTCTTCCTGACTCCAGGTCCAGTATTATATCCACTGTGCCACTTATCTGCCCTCTCCAACACAAATTTCACAAACTGATCAGCCTGATCAGGAGGAGTCTGTATAATTGTCTCAGCACTGACTCTTGCTTCCCCATGATCTAAGCAGTAAACTGAGAGACCTATTAAATTCTTCTGGTTTGAAGAACCCTACTTGCTACCTAGGTATCCGACTCCCCCCACTCCCCACCCCTGACATTTATTGAATCACCTGCAAGTCTACCCTTGTCGAGTAAGCCCAGAACAGGTTACAGCTTTCGAAGTTCTTCCTTAGGCTGGTGAGCTGCCTCTGTGACCCTGAAAAGCCTGTGTTTTTGAAGGTCTCTCTCCTTAAAGACCAGGCTTGAGGAGGCTAGAATAAGGCTCCATAAGGCTAGAACTCAGCCTTATGGAGATCCAAGCAGACACTCACTAGTAGTCGTGTAGTAGGGAAGACCTAAAACTAAAATCTAAAGCTTTCTGGTGAGTTTCTACTCAGAAAGCAGAATTTGATGAACCTTGAGTCAGGCTGGTCATAAGATGTGTTAGTGTAATGGTAATGGTAATTTGAAAAAACTTCCCTGGCCCTTAATAAGTCTAAGGGAATTTGAAGACCTTCCCTGCTTTGAAGATGTACCCTGCCTAACAGGCTGAATGTAATCACATGGAGCCTATGGTGGGAGAAGTTTGCTGAAGGGTGGAACAGAGCCCACAGGAAGCTGGGAGTCAGAGCAGCTAGATTGTAGGGAGGAAAGGATACATCCAAAGGAGACAGGTTTGTGAGTAAATGTTGATTTGTGAGAAGGCCAAAGGATGCTGTGGCTGTCTGCACTGTTATGGCTTATTAACTTCTTTGCTACTATGACAGAATTGGTTTACTGGTTTTGGGTTTCTGGTCTCTGAATATATATTTTAATGGACCTTAAGAGACTTAAGAAGGTTAAGAGACCTTCTGTCTTATATATCGAGTCTGTTATATTTTGTGATTAAGCACATGCTTAAGCATATTTATAGTGACTGTGGGCACTGTGAATATTGCATTGGCACTACAAGTAGTCTGTGGGAATGGGGCTACATAAATCCAATCTTTCCAACAAGTTTCCTTTAGGAAATTCATCTGCTTCCTTGCAGATTCCCATCTTGGAGCAGACTGCAATGGGAATTAATCTCTGTGGTGCCAGGTGAGAATAGCTCTGTTTTAGCTACCTAAGAAAGGACTTTTTGGTGTTCTTTCTGAAGGTTCTAATAAATTTAGCTAATTCTGTTAAAGTAAGTTCTTACAGAGCTCCCTGTTCCCCACTATCCCCGACTATGAAAATCTGATGAGTAAGTTTCTGCATTGACTCCATTAGACCATGTTTCCAGGAGTCCTTGTTCCAGTGACTCATCAGGTTTCTGTTTGAACTTCTCATGCAGCTATCCTAGCTCTGTGTTGGAGAAGACCTACTCATTCCCTGTTCTCTCAGAGCAGGGAAACACCTCTTCTTGAGTGTAGTAATAAAATAATCCTAGGAATTTTTTTTAACATTGGTGAAAGTTCCCAAGATTCTTTTTTTGCTTTTACTCTCATTCCCCTGGATAATGGCTCTGTTCCCCACAGAAACTGGAACTTCTGGGTCAGAGACCTGTTTCCTGTTTGCAGCCTGTCAGTCCCCTTTACTTGTGTGACTATTGTGACCTGGTGCATGAAGTAACCCATCATCTGATCACCTCACCCTTCTCTTAACCCAACCATAGTATGAGCCAAGAAGCTATACCATGTCTCATTCCAGTTATCAATTATGCCGAATGCTAGGGACATGTGTGATGCCAGCATCCTGTTAGTTCAGGTTCAGGGTTAAGTCATTGCAAACTACCAAAAGGAGATTTATTTTGCCCTAATATAAAGCGAGGATATGCAACAAAGATCAGTGAAATTTAGCTTAGATAAATGCATCCCCCTTTGTCTCCATATGGAAATGTATCTGTTCATCAGGGCAGGATGATGATTCATGTGGTCTTCATACAACTATCAAATTGGAAGGGCCCCAACTCACGGGGGTGAGATTTTTTTTAATCCTTTAACATGACCAGGAAGCTCTGTCAAGAGAGGCAGGGGTCAAACAGGTCCCAGAGACAGATTTGTTGCCTCTGTGGTAACAAAGTTAATCCTTCTTACAGGGAACTAAGAGAACCCTGGCCCTATCATATCATGCATTCATTGATACACTATAAATAACTATGGTGATTTTTTTATTCCATGTTGTAGAAAATGCATGAAATACTCCTTTCTAAAACAAATGTATGTTATAAAATATATGTCACAAATCTGTCATAAAACCATATCACTTTACAACTGTTTCTCTGCCTACCATTTGGAGTAGGTACATTCTTTATTGTTATTTAACAAATCTGACATACAAATTGTTGTATCGGCTATCATTGTCCGTTAAGACCACATTTTTAAGACTTTGCCAGAACAGATCTTCTGCCTTTGGATTATCAGGCCACTTGAGAACAGAGCTTTTACAAATCCGCCTCCTCAATCTCAGATACTGAGAATGCTGTAACACTGGCTCCAGGAGGATGAAAATGATCACATCCATATTGTCATCCATAAGCCTCTGCAAGGCTAAGTAAAAAGCAGTTTTAAAATTCCAGTTTTTTGCATATTTTTTGGTTAAGACAAATATTGTCTTTTTGCTTTGGTTAATGCTCTGCATCAGATTATCAATAATAGCTATTCCAGGGTCCCAATCCCTCTCTTCTAGACAAAGAAGAACCTTCTTTTCTTTATTTTCTTCCAACTGAAATCTGAGCTCATTTATTACCCAGTCAGTAACACAAGTATCTTTGGTGTCATAAGCAATAAAAGCATCATAGAATGTTTGGGATGTGGAAATAGACTTATAGCCTTTTATTTTTGCTGAGCACAAGTGGTAAATATACCAAATGTCCCAGTAGAACAAATGATGAAAAGTAGCCATGACCATAGTGGTCACTGTAATAATGAATGAAAAGGAGAAAAAGATGGCAGCAACGAGATCTGAAACACAGGTTGTTAACTCCAGTTCCATAATGCTTTTATGTCTTTGGTCTCCAGGGGTAGAACAGGTGACATCTACCAGTCTAGGAATTGTGACATTAAGATTTTCATCCATCCATTGACGAAAGTCTCTGATTTCACAAGTACAATCAAAGGGATTTCCTCTTAAGTTTAAAATCTTAAGATGATTTGAGGCCTTCATTTGAAATGTTGACTTCTTGATCATTTTTATGTGGTTATAACTTAAGTCAAGTTGGTAAAGTCCCTTAGCATTAGAAAGTAAGTCATCAGGGAGGTATGAAATTTTGTTTTTCCGCAGCCACAGGGTATGCACTGAAAAATTAGGTATATCCAAACTTATAGTGTGTAGTAAATTAAATTGTAGATCAAGCAGTCTTAGGGAGTGAAAATATTGGAGTGATGTCCAATTAAAGACACACAAGTGATTATTGTTTAGTTTTAGCTCTTCAAGGCTGGAGGGAAGATTTAGGAATGCCTCAGTTGGGATCATATGAAGCCTGTTGAAGGATAAGTCAAGCCTGATCAAGTTGTAGAGGTTTTTAAAAATTGCAATGTACCTTTTATCTTCCTCCTTCCACAAGATGTCTAGGCGGTTGCCTTTGAAAACTAATTCCTTCAGGGATTTGCTTATCAGCTGATTCTCAGTTAAGGTGAAAATGCCATTCTGGCTTAAGTTTAAAACTTTTAGTTGGGTTAAATTTTGAATAAATCCCAAGCGGTGGGTTACCCCTGCTATTCGAAAGTAATGTTCATTATGACTGAGGTCTAATACTTCCAGCTCCCGTAATTCTTGAAAAGCACCATCATCATCAAAGTCTAACCTATTGTTAGATAAGTCCAAATATTTGGTACGATTTATAGATGAAAATTCACTGCCATTTAAAACTTGTGCATTACCATTGGAAGATAAATTCAGACAGACTATGTCACGGAGACTTTCAAACAGGTTGTGGTTAACAAAAAAAATACTATTTAAGCTGAGATCTAAGGCTTTACCATAAGATGTACACTCTCGCTTCATTAAAGGATAAGTATGATGGTAAAAGTTTTTATGTGGGTCTATCATATAATGAGCTAATGGTTCATTATCAGTACCTATTGAACGTGGATGAAGGACATGATTATAGAATGACAGGGAGTTCCTTTTTTTACCGAAGCTATTTGTTACTTGGGGTGATATTCTGTTTTCTGACAAATAAATCACACTCAAATTAGTAAATTCTTCAAATAATGTGAAATCAATATGATTGATAAAGTTGACACCCAAGTTGATAATCTGTAGGTTTGGAAGCTTTGTTAAGGGTTGAAAATCCTCTTTCCTGAGTTCCTGGAACACATAACCTCTAAGGTGTATTGTCTTAAGAAAGACCAGTTTGGAGAAATTATTAGAAATGTTAATATAGCGTGGATAATAATTTTTGAGATAGTTGTAAGATAAGTCAAGAATTTCTAAATTGGGCAATTTTGTTAAAAAGTCCCCAGTGGTTATTTCTTTTACTAAGTAATTAAATTCAAGAAGTAACACCTTTAGATTTGTCATATTGCTGAACCAGGAAGCAGGTATGCTTCTGAGAGAAGTGCTGGAGAGATTCAAATGGGTTAGTTGGGTCAGATTCTGAAAAGCATCATTGTGTATGTGGATTGAATCCCCATTTTCACAGGGTTTACATGGGTATGGGGTATTGAAACACCTTGGACAATTTCCACTAAGATCCAGAACTTTCAAATTTTCCAGACCTTTAAAATCATCTTGATGAATGTTTTTGATGTTGTTATTACTGAGATAAAGTTCCTTGAGAGATGGAGGAAGCTTGGTGGGCACATTGGAAAGATTATTGAAAGATAATGATAACACATCCAAATTGGCAAGATCTTCAAAGGCCCCATCATCTATGACAACATTTTTTTTACATTCATTGCCATAAAAACAGTTCCAACCTAAATAAAGATTTTTTAACTGAGTAAGTCCAGAAGTACTCTTTTTGGTGATCAAGCCAATGTTATTTAGTACAAGGCTGAGTGTTGTTAAGGAGGGTGGCAAACCGACAGGCATTTCCTGTAACTGGTTGTCTTCTAGTTGTAGTTCCTTTAACTTTGTCAAGTTAAAGAAGGCCCCGTCTGTAATTTTCAAACCTCTTTTACTGGCATCAACATTCCTGTTCTCCACCTGGGAATCTACATTGCTATTTAAGTTTATCTTGGTAAGATTGATCAATCCTGCAAAGGACTCACTTGTTATATTCATGATAAAATTGAAAGAAAGATCTATTTCTGTCACATTCTGCTCCAGTCCCTTAGGAACATCTCGAAGTCGACAGTCTCGGCAGTTAGCAATGACTGAAGAATTCTTTCTGATACTGCAGGGATAGCCCCTGGATTTAACTTTCTGACTGAGGAGTTCTGGACTGCAAGCTGCCAGAAGCCACAAACAGGTGAAAATTAAGGATTGGAGAATCATGGTTGCCTGAGAAAAAAAAAGAAAAATGGAAAGGGTTTTAAAATAAAGCTTTTTTCCCCTTTCTTTTTAAATGGGGATGTATGTGTATATATGCGTGGGAGAGGGAAGAGGAAGTCCGAGTGGATTTATGTTAATTAAAAGAATAAAGTCAAGTTTAGAAATGAAATGATTTTTTTTTAACTTAAAGTACCAGACTAGTGAATTAATTGATAATGGTTAAATAGTATTTCACCATGTAGATTAGTCCCAAGTACCTCTCTAAAAGTATCTCTGTTTTTGAAGTTTAATGAACCATGCCAAATTGATCTGTAATGTTTACATTTAATTTTTACTCCATGGAACTCCTACATGTGAAAATTAGACTAAGGTGAAAACTATATGACACTGAAATGATGGTAAGTCTTTATTCTCTCTGCAGTGACTATCAAAGCAACATGACCTTTTCATACTCATTGACATAACTATATTTCTTTAATGGTGAGTTTTGTAATACCATTCATTCATTCATTTTTTTTAAGAGAAAATTTTATAGGAAGGCAGCATTAGCGAATTGGAAAAGAATGTTGACTATGGAGTCACAAACTTGGTTTCAAATTCTGCCTCTAATACTGAATGTCTGTGTAAGCTTAGGCAAATCTTTGGGCCTCAGTGTCCTTATATATAAAATGGAGGGGTTGGTTTAACTGGTCTCTGTGGTTTTCTGCAGCTTTCAATCTATGATCCTATGTACAGTTCAAGGGTTTGGGGCAGGGAAGAGACAAAGATAAATAAAACCAGTCAAGATTGATTTAGCTCTTTACATTCATTATCTTGTTTGATCCTCAAAGTAACCCTGTGAGTAGACACTGTGGGTGTTATTATCCTTAGTTTATGAAGGAAGAAGATGAAGATGAGATGGATTAAGTGGCTTTCCCTCCAGAGCTATGATTTGAACCCATCCTTCTCTTGATTCCAAATCTAGTTCTCTTTCCACTATGCCAGAGAAATAAGAGGGTGAACTAGTCAAGATAATGCTTCTCTACAAATAACTAAATTAGAATAAGGTAGTTACAGAAAGTGAATGGGGCAGCCATGTGGCTCGGTGGATAGAGTGCCAGACCTGGAGTCAGGAAGACCCCAGTTCAAATCTGACTTCAGACCTAAGACACTGACACTAGCTGTGTGACTCTGGGAAACTCATTTAACCCTGTTTGCCTCAGTTTCCTTATCTGTAAAATGAGCTGGAGAAGGATATGACAAATTACTCTGGTATCTTTGTCAAGAAAATCCCAAATAGAGTCATGAGAATCAGACATGACTGAAAGAACTAAGCAGCCACAACACATCTGTGTCTATGTCTATGTTAATATCTGTATCTATGTATATTTATACATGCATATACATACACACATATTTTTGCATATGTGTGTGTGTGTATAGAGAGAGAAAAGTGGAGTGGAGGAAAAAGAGAGTTTGAGAGGGAAGAAACCAGTCATTTGGAAGATAGATTAAAAACCAGGGAGATTAGAATCAGTGAAACCAATTTTGAGATTATAGCAGTGGTCCAGAGGAAAGGTGGGAAAGTTATGAACTAGGATTGTCACTGTGTAAATAGAAAAGAGAATGTGCGTGTAAAAGATGTCATGAAGGTAGAACCACCAGGACATTGCAATTTATTGGGTATGCAGAGGTGAAGTCATGGAAAATATTTGCAGATGACTTTGAGATTGTGATCCAAGTGCCTAGAAAAATGGTGGTTCCTTCAACAGAAAGAGGGAAGTTAGGCAAAGGAGTGAATTTTTTAAGGGAGTAGAAGGTGCATGGGGTAGGGATGAGGGAAGATAATGAGTCCTGATTTGGACATGTTGAGTTTGAGATACAAATAGGACATGTCCATGGAAATGTCTAGAAGGCAGTGATAGATATAGAGCTTGAGTGAAATGAAAGCTAGGTGTATACATGTGGGAGTAAACTGCAGAGAGATAATATTGAACATGTGGGAGATGATGAAATCATTCAGAATGAGAGAGTGCAATAAGGAAAGAAGAGAGGCCTCAGAATAGAACTTTAGGGGACATCCATGTGAAGTGTCAGCAAGTATTTACTAAGAAACTATTGTGTAAGAAACAATTTCCTCATGAATATAACAAGTGAGTGCTTTGCAGGCTTGATCTGTCTTCCTAAGACAAACTTAAATAGCAATGCAGATTCCCAGATGGAGAACAAGAATGTTGATGCCAATAAAAGAGGTTTGAAAATTACAGATGGGTCCTTCTTTAACTTGACAAATTTAAAAGAACTACAACTAGAAGATAACCAGTTACAGAAAATGCAGGCACTGTGCTAGGAGGCAGAGAAAAGCAAAAGATAAGCCTTGCCCACAAGGAGCTTACAGTCCAATGAAGGAGAAAATGCAATTGAAAATAAAATAAATTTTCAGAAACTCAACTATGTACAAACAAGATATAAAAAGGATAAATTGGGGGTAATCTCAAAGGGAGAACACTAAGATTAAGGAGGCCTGGGAAAAGATTTTTATAGAAGGTGGGAAGTCAGCAGAGACTTGAATAAGGCCAGGGAAACTGGGAAGTGGAGATGAGGAGGGAGAGAGTTCCAGGCTTGGGGACTCCAGTGAAGATGCTTAGTGTGGGGAGATGAAGTCTCTCCTTTGAGGAACAGCTAGGAGGCCAGTGTCACTGTATCACAGAGTAAGTGGAGCAGAGTAAAATGTGAGAAACTTGGAAAGGTAACAAGGGGCCAAGTTATATTGGGCTTTAACAGCCAAATAGAGGGTTTTATATTTGATGCTGGAGGAAATAGACAGCCATTGGAGTTTACTGAATAGGTGGGGTGAAGATTTATGTTTTAGTAATAATCAGTTTGACAGCTGCTCTCTGCAAAGGGAACAGGATATGGGTCTGACAAAGGATACTGAAAAGAAACAGGTGTGTGGGCAAGAAGAACACAAGGAATACACTCTGTTAAGAATAAAAATCTATTGTGCCCTATGGGCAGTAGGAGGGGTAAAAGGGGTGTGTAAGAAGGGGAAGAGTGGTCAGAAGGAAGGGAAAGAGTAGCAAGGGGAAAGGGTAGGTAAAGAGGTGGGGACACAGGGAGGGAATACAGAGGGAGGCGGTGGTGAAAAGGAAAACTCTTAAGAAGGGGAAGGGAAAAGCAAGATACAAAGATACAAACAGGGGAGGGAATAAGATGGAGGGAAAGTCACAGGCAGTAATCATAACTGTGAATGTGAATGGGATGAACTCTCCCATAAAACAGAGGCAGATAGCAAAA
>JAQQSW010000460.1:23940-40905 GCA_028646575.1 Pseudocheirus occidentalis | reverse complement strand
TGTTAGTAAGTGTTAAGTGTCTGAGGTTGGATTTGAACTCAGGTCCTGACTCCATGTCCAAGGATCTACTCACTGCACTACCTAGCTGCCTCATAATCTCATGTAATCTTAGGTTCCATGAAGAAGGGCATAAAGACTAGAATTTTCCCTTGGCCAGATCATACCTGTAATACTGAGCTCAGGGCTAGGCACCACATTTTAAGAAGGATGTTAATGAGTTTGAAAGTAACCAGAGAAAAGCCAGATTAGTGAAATCCCTTTAAGAAATGACATAGGAGGAACGAGTGAAATAACTTGAAAAGGTTACCCTGGAAAAGAGAGTTTTATCATACTTTGATACTCATGATACTTTTCATCAAGAATTTCAAAAACTGCCACATGGAACAGAGTTATAGAGTATGTATTTCTGGGAAATTAAAGTCAATAATTACCCCCAAATCAATAAAAATTGCTCCATCTAACCAAACATGTGGGAGGAAAAAAATCAGAAACTTTAGTAGATAACATATTACTTCCAAAGAGTTAAGGCTTTATAACCAAATAGGTGACAAGCTGATAATGTAGCAAAATATTATAAATGAAGAACTATACTTGAAAAATGGCCCTAGAATACCATTAAAGAAAATTATGACTGGAAAACAGCTAATAGTATAACAATGGACTATGTGCTCAATTGATTCCTACATAATGGAAAGAAATCTACAGGAAGGGAAGTAGGGAACAGAAGGAAACAAGCATTTATTAAGCTACAAATATGATTTCATTTGGAAGGCCCTCAAATATGTTGATTGTACCCTTGATCAAAAATTTTTAAAAGGACATGGACAAAAATTGCATAAACCATGGTAAAGATGACAGACCATTGAAAGTATAAAGAATCCATCATATGTTGAAGTATTAGAGAATAGTTCTAAAATATATTTTATTTTATACATTAATTTTAATAGAAAATAACATTGTAGAAAAAAGTCAAAATTTTGTCAGTTACCAAATTGTTCTGCTTGGCCCTAGTAGGTAGAAAAAAGAGCAATGGTGGAAGGTAGAAAGAAGTAAAAAAAAATTATAAAAAAATAACAAAACATAACAAAGAACTAAACAAACAAAAATCATGAAATCCTAACAACCATGGATTTCCAAAAAAGGATGGCATGCTTGGGGAGGTAGAAGGTTCCCTGTTGCTAGGTGTCTTCAATCAAAGACTTGGATGGCCACTTGTCATATGTGCTGAAGAAGTCATTATAATTAGATATCAGCTTAGACTAGATGGCTTTTTAAAAAATCCTCCTACCCCCCCACCCCACCCCAATTCTCAGAATCAGTGACAATAAAAGATCTACCCATAGCATGATGAGACATCGGAGTAGGATTTTGTGGGGAAAATGTAATGTTCTTTTATCATAATTCATTAAAAGTTTAATATATTTTTAATTCTACAGTTTCTAAGTTCAGGCAAAGAGTAGTATTTCAAAGGAAAGTCACAATCTGTCTTTCAAATATTAAAAACCTTTCAAACTCACCTTTCTGATATCTGACAGAAAAAGACAAGTACCTGAGGCATTCACAAGCAGGAGTGGCATCTACATTATCAATATTATCTGAAGGCAAAACTAGTTGTATAGCAAGGTGAAATACCACAAGTAAGATTTTATGAAAGTGTGTCTGTTTGTGTGTGTACATCTGTGTCTGTGTCAGTGTATGTATATTTTGGAAGGGCATTGATTCACTATGGCATTATGGGACATCATAATATTTGAAATCATGAACATGAGAAAATATGAGGTTCTCATGTATCAATCTTAAAAATCTATGGGGAAATTACAAATCTTATTTTTTTCTTGACATTTTTCTTTGCCTCCCTATGCAAAGAACTGATTTTCCATCAAATCAAGTAAACAAGTATTCACTAAGTACTGTGTTCTAGACTATGTGATAAATGCTTGGAATACAAATATAAGCAAAAAAGAAAAATCATTCCTGCTCACAAGAAGAATACATACTAAAGTAAGACAATACATAAAAGAAAGTTGAAAATTGGATGGAGCAAGGGAAATTACCTGTGTAGGGGTCTAATGGAGAAAGAAGTCTGAAGAATCAGGAGTGAAGCCAGAAAAGAATCAATTGGTGGCCATGGCTTGTCTTGTCTTAAAATGGAGATTTCAGGAGAAATCTACTCAGAAGAAGGAATTATATGAAAGAAGTGACCGTCCAAGATGAAAAGACTGCTATGTCATAATGAAAAATGAAGTCTGGATAGTTTAGGAACTTAACCCAGAGAAAAAGAAAGGAGAGAATATGGATAGACTGGGTATCTTACCTAATATCTTTTTTTTTTTTGCTTTTTTTTTTTGGAGGGGGGAAGGTAGAGCAATTGGGGTTGTGACTTGTCCAAGTTCACACAGCTAGTTTTGTGTTCAGTGTCTGAGACCATATATCAACTCAGGTCCTCCTAAGTCCAAGGCCAGTGCTCTATTTACTGTGCCATTCCATAATATTTTAAACCAAAAAAATGTCAAGTTTTGACTCATTAAAAAATCTTTGCTGACATGTTTAAGTTACATTACAACACAGTGCCTTTTAAGAATATCAACACTTTTTCTTCGAGAGCTAGAGTAGTATGGGTTGGTTCTATAATTCCATCAAAATAGGGATTTGAACACAGATCAATCTGACTGATACAGATTCTCAATTTGTTATATTCCAGTTCCTCTCACAACTATACCCCCACTCCTCCAAAAAGATAAACTTGGATTTCAACAAGGTATTTTTAAAGTCTCTTAAGATGGCTTTGTAGATAGGATAATGACAGTTGGATTGGATGATAGTACAATTACATTGATTTAAACTCTAGGGGCTGTTTTTTTTGCATTCCCTCCTTTCTTCTTTATTCCTCAGTCTAGGAAAATAATCAGGAGACAGTAGTATCACAACAGCACAGAGAAGAGAAAATTCCTCAGTTAATGGCTCTATTCATTGTAGAGGAAAGTCTCTAAAATAATGTCACTGGATTGTGCATTTGAGCTTGTGTTCAACATTTTGAACAAAGACCTGGTCTTTAAATGTTGAATAGAATTCATTTGTAAATTCATCTGGTTCTGGTGCTATTTTCTTAGGATGCTCATTTATGGCATTGGGTGACTTTAGAGATGTCATGTTTATAAATTTGGCAGATGAGTGATTTGGAATCCAAGATGACAAATATAGAAGGGAGGACAGAATCTAATAAAATGCAATATAATAGAGCAATTATTAAGCACTTAGTATGTGCTAGACACTGTGCTAAGTGTTGGGAATACAAATACAAGGGGCAAAGGCAACTTTTATCCTCAAGAAACCTCTATTCTAATAGGAGAAGGCAACATATAAAAGGAAGAAGGAAAGGGAAGACAAGGGTATTCTCACTGTGGCAAGATAGAAAAGTTCGGAACATCTGAATTTAGAGTTAGGAGTAAAGTAACAATGACTCGGCTGGGTATTTCACAAAATGATAGTGTCAAATAGGACTTCATTAATCAGAGATGGGGGCTGAGGGACAGAGGCTTCTCCAGGGTGACAGGACGATGTTTAACTTGAAGAGGTGGAAAAATCTAGAGAATTAGGAATGGAGCTCAGAGAGAAGTGAGCATGGATGGCCTGGGAGCTTCATGAAATGGTGATCTAAGGCAGAAACTCACTAATCAAAGGAAAAGGTTTCTGCAGAAAAAAAATCACCAAGGTTGTAGAAGTGAGGAATTCACACTTAAGGGTGATATGATATACATGATGTAACAGTGGAAGAGACCGAGAATTGGTCAGACAGGTAGGAAAACAATCAGGAGACAATGTAACAAAAACACAGAGAAAATATTCAAGAAGATTGTGGTCAAAGCTGCAAATGTGTCATAAAGGTCAAGAAATATTACAAATGAGAATAGAGTATCATATTTGGGAATTAAGAAATCATTGGACAGAACAGTTTCAGTTAAATGATGAAATAAGAAGTCAGATTGCAAATGATTATGGAATCAGTAAAAGAAGAGTTCTAATGCAGGAAGGCAAAACATAAAGGAAACTAGAAAGGGTAGGCAGGGGAGGGATCTTCCACTGTGGGAAAGACATAGAGAGATTATGGCAAAATCTTTGCACCACTAAGGATAATGTAGCCACCACACTTGAACTCTCATTACAATTTAAGTCTTAGACTTTAAGATATGAATATACAGGAAACAGAAATGTGAAAGAACACAGAGCAATAAAACATCTCGATTAGACAAAACTTTGGGAAGAGATGCCAAGACTGTGAGGGCATTAAGGGATTGAGTGCCAAGGTATCTTAAAGGAAAGGAAGATGAGGTCTGAAAAGAGAATTGAGAGAACTGCTATGCTAACTTTTCCATGTAAACAGTTTGGTGCTACAGAGGATGGTATGCTTTTATTATTACCTTTTAAAAACTGAGAATCTTTTACATATATCAAAATAATCCATTCATAAAGAGGAAAAGGGAAAGAGTTTCACAAGTGATATTCCACATCAGATCACATTTCTAGTACACACAATTGACTGACAGAGTTAGAAAATATAAATCCCATCTGTGGTTATTATTTGATCAGGGTGGGGAGGGAATTTGAACAAAATGTACTTAAATGTTCTATTCCTGCAAGGTATCAATCATCCATACATCAGAATTACACCAGTCCTTGAATGATATGTCAGTAGAGATAACTGATCCTCTGGTCCTTAATATCAGCAAAAGAATAAACTAGACAGATGGTACAAATGGACAATGAGTTAGACCCTGAATTAAACAGAAAGAGGAAAGTGAGATAGATTGCCTTTGGGACAATGACCACAAACTTCTCCCAGAAACAAAGGCCCATTTTTAAAATATCAATATTCTAACAATGTTATTTTATGTCTACACATTGTAGAATGTGTGATTATCACTTAGAAAGCAATGGGGAAACTCATGGGTGGCTGTGAACAGCTTGCAACACATAACAAATAAGAAACTACAAAAGTGAACTAGAATAAAGGATGTCACCAAATAAATTTATGACAGAAAATGAAGATAGGTTGGACATATGGCAAGAAGAGGGGATAGGCAGTGGATAGTCCACGTGCCTAATTGGTATATCTGGAAAGTCAGGATGAAATGAGGAAGGCCCACTGTTACATTTGACAGACTCTCTCCTGTAGTCTTGTGAAAAGACAGTGACAAGATTTGCGCAAAATATACTGGTATAAAGGGTTTCAGATTTGAATCAGTAGAGAGAAGTGATATTCACACTGATAAAATAATACATTCATTCTAATATTTCAAGGTATTTTATCTCTGCTTTGTCAGGATGATTTTCTTAATATATTATTGTATTTTATGGGTTAATATTTTATTATTTTTTTGAATACACATTTATTAGTATAATTGGTTTTCATATAATTTCCTTTTTTAGTGTTATCTTTACCTGGTTTTGAAATTCATTCCACATTTGCCTCATGAATGGCACTGGGTAAAAAAAGGCTCATCTTTTCCTACCATTAAAAGTAATGTATGCATCTAAGCTTTATTTTTTAAATAAAATATTTTTGAAAAAAACAGTGCTGTGGAAACCATCCAGAACAGGAAATTTTAATGCAAGTAATATTTTAATGATTTGTCATATTTTCTCCTTTCAGATTGTATTCTCTAAATTTTTATGAATTATTTCTTGTTATGTTGGTATTATTTATTTACACTATTATAGGTAGGCAATTATTTCCTTTAAACAATTTTATTTATTACAGTATACTGATGTATAGATTTCATTTTGATTTTGCTGATTTGCATTTTCTCTTGCTCATTTTCTTGAATAAAAGCATTTTCAATTTTAATTATAATTTTGACTGTTTTCTCCTTTCTATACCTTTTTATTTCTTCTTCACTTTATGATTTCTCTTTTGTTTTTCATGAGATTATTGTTTTCTTTCTTTTCTAGTGAATTTAAGTGCATGCATAATTAATTTATTTTTTACTTTTTTATTATTGTTGTAGGCAATAATCACAAGTCTGCCTCTTAGAACCAATTGGATTATACCCTTTATGTTATGAGATGTAGCATTTTTAATATTTTAAAGAATTCTCTCATCTTTTATGATCTTTCCTTTAGTCAAATATAATTTAATATATTTTTCAACTTCAATGCAGTAATAAAATTTTCTGAATTATTATTATGCAGTTCCTTAATTAGTATATATGGTATACATGCACATATATAAGTATATATATTTATATAGTATGTATAGTTGATTGTTTTTATAATTTATAATGGAATATATGATCTTTTTTTTTGCCAGAGTTCAGGCATACTTGAAAAGAATGTGTGTTCCTTGCTTATTCCATTTAATTCTCTATTTGTATGTTCTAATTCCCATTTGTTGAGTAAACAATTTAAATTCATGTTTTTGTCATTTTCAATATTTTTATTTGATTAATGTCATATTCTTGTTCTGGTAATTTTCCTTAAATTCTTAAACACAGTGTCTTTTTTTTGGTGTCATTTGGGATCTCAATTAATATGGCATTTTTAGATGTTATTTTTTCAAAATCTGTTATTTTGTCCTGTATATGTAGCAGATTTTTTTTTCAGTTCTCTTACCATCTGGTTTTGTTCTTTTGTTGTTTTTTTAGGAAATATAAATTGATACCTTCTTGACTTTTATTTTATTTGTGACTTTTATTAATGATTTCAGTCTTTAGATGTCATTATTTTTCAGATTTCCTAATTTTATTTCTCTTTTAAAAATGGAGAATTCTTTAAATATGTTAATCATTGGATTAAATTTATTTAATTAAAATTTCTTCAATTCTAATCACTGAATTCAGTTTGTATTTCTAAGAATTTGTATTCCTTTGGTCTTTCAGCCTGTATATATACATATATACATACATATATACACATATATACATGCACATACATACACATATGCAATTATCTCTTCTGCATCATGGGGTTACGTGGAAGGTACACCTGTAATCTGGAAAATCTGCATAAAATTTTCTGGCCTTTCCTTAGTACCAGAAAAGAATTCTGCTTTTCTTTTATGGGATGTTTACAGTAGTTTACTGGAAAATTTACTGCAAATATTTGGTCACAGGCTTTGTGTCATCTGCTAGCCTACATGTTGGCTATGTCTTATGCAAAACTCATCAAATATTCCCACTTAATTTCTAATGCCAACCCTCTATATATCAAAACCATGATGAAGGGATAAGTATAACTATAATTTTAGCTAACTATAACTATATCTCCACTTCTCTATCCATTCATCATCTATCTATCTATAATTAAGATAAGTTTAGAAATTGTTAATGAAACAAAAAAAAAATGGGTATAATCTACTTGTGAGCTGCAGCTGCTGGAATAGAGTACTTGTCTTTCCCATCTAGTGGGACTTCTGTTGAGTGGCAAAATCCCCCAGCTCCTGGCCAAGTTGAGAAAGAAATGTGAGATGAAGGAAAGTCATGTAATCTATCTGCCTATTTTTCCTTTTGTGAAAATGTAGGTAATAATGATATGTTCCTCCAGGGTAGTTATGATGGTCAAAGGAGCTAATACTTACAAAGCAAAGTAAAAGTAAAATTTTAAAGTGTTACATAAATTCTAGGAGTTGTTGTCTTTTCTATATTTGCTATTGAGAAAGGTTGATTTATAATTGAGAAAGGAGGATTTATAAGGATGGGGTCCCAGATCCAACTTACATTCTTAGAACTAGGAAGACTTTGAAGCTTAGGACAGCAAGGTCATTTAACCTGACAAAAGTCATTCTATAAATAAACTTTCAGTAGTTATGACTATAGATAAATAGCAGCTATTTTGCAGAGATGCTTAAGGAAGTTTTTTCTAAACTAGGAAATTTTACTTAGAAAAATGGACCCAAAACTTTATTCTTTCCCTCATGGGATAAAAGCTGTTAGCTTGCAGTTTGAAATGAGGTAGAAAAAGGAAGGAAAAAAAAAAAGATTCATACCTCTAAAAACTAAGCAAGAATAAACTTTAAACAGACAAGATCTGGACTCTAAAACTTCACTAGTGTAGATACATGCAACATACATGTAAAGTTTTGGCTTCTCAACAGTTTGAAACTAAATATTACTCATCCGGCAGTAAAGAATTTTATTGTACAGAAAATGACTAATTTGTGGTGTTATTCCATCCTTAATGGGAAGAAAAACTAGAGAATTTGGAAAATAGTTGGATCAGAAGGTTTTAGATTATTTTTTAAATCTTACATAACTAACCAAATTAGTGGGATTCATACGTGTTTCTTTGGGTTTCATAAACCTTATAAACAGGACAAACAAGGTCCTTTATGTCTTTAACTTTTGGGATTTTTTTGTTTATTTTAATAATTAGGTCATCAATTATACCATAGAATTGCCCTCATTCTCAGTGATATTACAATTTTCCCAAATTCTCTTCAGCTTGAAATTGCTGTCCAATTCACAGTGTACAAATTATTCTAAATAATGTTAACCATTAGAGTTATTTCAGCAATCTGTTGCTATAAATAAACACAAAGGTATATATATATAATGCCCCCATGCAAATCTCATTTTATTTCCATTGTATTTGATTTTTACAGAGCCAGATCTTGAAGAAGCTTCCAATGGGGTTTTTTTAAAAGTGATTTTAGTTCTATTTTAAGAGATAAAAAAGTCATTGACAATCTGATTGTTAAATAATTATTTACATGATGTACATGCATATTATAGTTTTAACCTTAATGCAATTTAACATTTGAGAGGAAAAACTTCCAATAAATATACATGTTCAACCTTGATAAGGAAGAATAGGCAGCCTTTTTTTTTTTAATTTTCAAGAGCCATAAAATAAAGGTTAAAATGTGTATAACATTTCAAGGCTTACTAAAGCAGATTTGACCAAGGCAGCTTTAATAATAAGCAAGTTGTTAAGTTTTCTTTTTTAATCTTTATTACTCTTGGAGTGACAGAGATGCTTAAATTATCCTCAGCAAAAAATGTACTTTTGAGTGACAGAAGCCTTGAAATGTTGTTTATGTGTTTATCTTTAAATATCAAGGACCTAGTGGGGCAGCCCTCACACTAATGCCTTTCAGAACACCTTTACCAATTTTTATAATCTAGCTGAATAGGATCGCAGTCCTTTTGGATTGCATGATGCTTCCCTACACAATATTTTTCACTTTTATTGTTAAAGTTTACTTTTTGAAACCATCGTTCTCTGGGAAAGGAAACATCTTAATTAATGTTCTATATTAAACACAAGAATACATAGGTTCCCCCCTCCTTTTTTTTGGTTGTTATGGTTATGCTAGATATTCTCTCTACATTTTCTATTATTAAAATGAATGTCAAGGCAGAGGAGAGTATGTTCATACTGTCATAGGGTGGATGCTTAGATTCCATCTGAACGTTGTTTTGCAGGGAAGACGTGTTAGATGATTTGATCACCTGTCAGAACTGTCTCTATGAAATGTCTTCTCTTCTCTTCTCCTTACCATCTGCACAGAAAAAAAGAACAAAGCTTCCCATTCTCCAAAAAGGTATGATAGAATGGAGGGGGCTTGTAGAAATCATTTAAGACATCAGTGGTCCATGTGGAATTTCCATCTCTCTTTTTCCTCCACTTCCACCACTCCTCCTATCCCATGCTGTTATTGTTAGGAGAAAATTACCAATCTAAAACAATTTGTCCACAACCTTTTTTGTCTTCTTTTTTTGGAGTCTGTGTGGTAGGGAACTTTAAAAAGTAGGCTGTGCAAACAAGAAAGTTTTATGCTAAATAGTGCTGATGAATGTGTTTGAGAGAACATTTTTAAGCAGATGGCATCCACAGTGGTATATCTACAATTCCCTTTAAGATTGCCCTTTACATTACACCCTGTCATTGAGCCCTGACACAGCTGAAAGGGAAGCTTTGAAAAGCATTGCCTCTAAAAAGAATGTGACAGTATTTTACCTACCACTACCCCACAGGGATGTTGTGAAAACAAATAATATGATAGATGTGAAAACTTGAGCTATTCAGAAGCAAAGTTCAATAGGAAATGGATTCTTATCATTATCATTATTATTCTTGCTGCTTATTCCTTAAACCAACCCATTTAGAGAGTAGCTAAGAGAACCAAACTAAAAGAAACTCAAGGAAAACATCCCCCTTCTGTTACTATACAGTGCTTCAAAATTTTCCTAGACATTGGGGTGTCAATTTATAAAATTCTCATCTATATTATTCAGAGGAATTTTTAATTCTCATAGACAAGACTCAATATGCATCAAGTTTATCTATGTGGAATATAAAAGTATCAGAACTGTTTAGCCAAGGACTTTCTGGCAGGTTCAGATCCAGACCAAAGTGTTTGTTCACATTACCCCTAAGGTCAAGGGTTTTCTTTTGGTTTTTCAATCCTTATTCAAAGATGTATATAAGATGGTTCATCATTCACATAAACTTATAACCATCATGTTGACTTATCTATATGACACTACATATACATCTTTCTCTCTCTCTCTCTCTCTCTCTGTCTATCTATCTGACATAGGTACAATGGATAGAGTTCTCAGATTGGTGTCAGGAAGTTAATAATTCAACCTGATGTATTTGAAGGGGCACTGAGCTTGTTAGAGAACCAGGGTTCCAATCTCAGCTCTGTAGCATTTACCCAATGTGTGATTTCTTTCAAATCTTTTCAATATTCTTGGCTTTAATTTCCTTCTCTGGAAAATGAGACTAGATTAGGGATTCTTAACCTGGTGTCTTTGAATATATGTATATGTATGCATGTATGTATGTATGTATGTACGTACGTACGTATGTATGTATAGACACATATGCATATGCATGCACATGCATATATGAGTGTGTGCACACAATTGTGTGTGTGTGTGTGTGTGTGTGTGTGTGTATGAGTGAGGTAATGCCCATTCAGTGAATAGGTCTGTTTAAGAAGTAAATCAAGGGATGGACCCTTTAATTTAAAAGAAATAAACTGGGAAGGGAAGACTCTCAGAGCTTGTCAAAAGAGAAACAGTTACTCTTTAGATTTACTCTGAGTCTTGAGAGTCCAAAATTTTGATGACCAAAAGCTGCCTAGTTAACTTGGGGTTTACTGGATAGATTTCTTTCTCAAAGACCAAACCTTAAACCCATTTCACTCTGGAGCTCATAGATCAGAAAACAACAGGTCCCTGCCCAAGCACCCAAGCACCACTTAATGGCTATATTTTGGGCCCTCACTTCTCACTCAAAGTAAGAACCTAAAAAGAACCTTAGTCTAAAAGGACTAGGATCTCCCATTGCACTGTGGGCCATTTCCAGTCTTCATGATGAATATCTGGCCCCTGGATCCAGGTGGCTCTGGAGAAGAAATTGAGGCTGGTAACTTTGCACATGCTTCCCTCACTCAAATCAAAGTCAATTGCTAGTCATGTCATCATCTCCCTGATGTCATGCTCCTCTTTGATAATGAAGGACAAAAAAACAACATGAACACATGTATATCTGTATGTATTTATGTTTGTGTATATGTTGATATATTTTTGAATACACAGAAACATACACATACACACACATATATATATATATACACACACGTAAGTATACAAATATTTCAATATGATTTGTTTTCTTTTTAACCTCAAGTACTTTATTTTTTGGATTTGACAATCATTAAATAATTATTCTGAAAAGGATTGCTTAGGCTTCACCAAACTACCATAGGGATTCTCCCCCCCCCCCAGCACACACACACAAATTATGGGCCTTTGAACTGAATGATCATTAGGCATGGGGGACAGCCAGAGAAAATACCTGGAGTCTACAGGTGGAGTGTCTTGTTCATGGAACAACCAGGAAGCAAATATCACTGGATCAGAGTATATGTTGGAGAGTAAAGTGCAAGAAGACGAGAAAAATAGGTGGGGACTAGGTCTTGAAGGGCTTTGAGAGCATTTTTTATTTGGTCCTGAAGGCAATAGGGAGCCAGTGAAGTTTACTGAGTAGAGCAGTGACATGGTCAGATTGACACTTTAGGAAAATCATTTAAGGGATGAATGGAAGATAGAGTGGAGTTTGGAGACACTTGAGGCAGACAAAATCATCAACAGGCTATTACAGTGATTCAGATATGAGGCTACAAAGTCCTTTACTAAAGTGGTTGGAATGTCAGAGGACAAAACTGGACACATTCAAGAGATATTGCAAAAGTAAAATTCACTCATCTTGGCAATAGATTGGATATGGGAGGTGAGAGATAGTGAGGAGTCCAATGTAATTCTTTAGTTAAGAAAGACTGGGAAAATTATGTTGCCTTCAACACTAATAAAGAGGGAAGGAGGGTTTTTTGGGGAAAGATGTTCACTTTTGTGCATATTGAGTTTAAAATGTCTACTGGACCACGAATTTGAGATTTCTACAAGGAGACTGGAGATATGACTTTGAAGATAAGCAGAGAATTTGGGGCTGGATAGGTAGGCTTGAGAATAATCAATGTAAAGGTAATAAATCCATGGGATATAATGACATTACAAAGTGAGGTATTATAAAGAGAGCAGAGAAGATGGTGAGAACTGAACCCTTAGAGCAGTAGTTCTCACCCTCCCTAATGCTGTGACCTTTTAATACCAGTATGTGGACATATCTGCATGTGGGTAGACCCACCTGGAGATGAATAGAGGAGCAGTGTCTCAGTTCCTAAGGCCATTGGAAATATGTGTTTTCAGATGGTCTTAGGCCACCCCTGTGAAAGGGTGGTTTGACCCCCAAAGGGGTCACAACCCACAGGGTGAGGACTGCTGCCTTAGAGAGACCTACAGTTATAAGGCATTGTTTGGAAGATGGTCCAACAAAGGAGAAAGAGGAAATCACATAGGTTGGAGAAAAACGAAGAAGGTATGTGTAATGGTAATTAATTTGAATTTGAAGACCCCTTTTTTTGTATTGTCAAGTAAGCAGGTACTTAGCACCTTGTTTCAAGTTAAGCCAAGGTATCAGGTACTTGGCAGTTAGTAACTGATCTAGCCTCTGTTGAGGAAACAGAAGGTATGAATTCCTGTCTCCTGTTACTGACAACAGGAAGGGACTGGCTGAAATAGGAAGCCAATGCTGTGTATATATAAGAAAAGCCCCAGAGAAGCACAGTCAGAATTTCTTGAGATCAGACTCTGGTGGCAGAATCTGTTCTACTGGGGAGAGAGAGTTTCTCTCAGCAGCATCTGGAGGCTGAGCTGCTACTGCTGTACTGAGAACTGAGTCAGAATTTCTTCGGACACGAATTCTAGAGGCCGAAATTGCTGCTGCTGCCAGGAAGGCTGAAGAGGAAAGCACCCCCTGGGCTGGAGAAAACTATTTTGATTTTGAAAATTTGGGAGGAGTGATTTTGATTCTGGGAGCCATCTGAGATTTCTTCTGGGTTCTAGGGCAGCCAAACTGACAGAGGACTGAGGAAGCATGGCTGTGGTGCCAGTATCCCATTTATCTGTTTTGATGTTGTTTTGCCAGATTTGTCTGCCGGTGAAAGACAGTGATGTTGTTACAGAAGTCTGTTGGCCCAGAATCTTTGAAGAAGGATTTTCTTGTATGTTTACAGAAATCCTAGAAGGGGATCTTACTGATCTTTTCAGGGTTCCGGAGACTGTTTTGCAGGCAGAGTGTGAATTGAGGAGGACACTGGCAATGTATGTTGTGGCTTTGTTAACAGCTTTGTCTCCCCAGGAACAGAGATTGCTGAGAACTTTCCTCAGGTCAAGATGAAGAAAAGACCTCTCCTTGGGTAATGAATGCTGTGATGATAATATGGTTTACTACTGACCTAGGTGTGGAAGGTTTGTGTATTTTCTAATGATTGTACTTAGTGATTAATGATACTTAGTAATTGATTTCTAAAGAAGTGACTGATTGAGTTAACCTGGTGTGTCCCACGAGTGGAAGACTGACTATTGTACTCTAAGATGACTGAATAACTGAGCCAGGGGGCAAAACTCCTTAGGGAAATCAAATGATTGTTCTTTGTTCTAAATATTGTGACCACTTTGATGAAAACTACGTGGCCATTTTAATGATAAGTGGTTGTGAATATTATATTGTGATTTTCTATGATAAGTTGTAATATTGTGAATGCTGTACCTTGATTTTCTGTGAATGTTTTACTTTGCTTTATTATGGAATAAATTGAGTGTTCACTATACTGTGTAATCAGAACCTTAAAAGCCGTTCACAGTAGCATTCTTCTGGAAAGCTGCTAGCACTTCACATTACATTAAGCTGCTCGTGCATGGCATTACAGTGTGGTATTCTAAAAACCTAGAGACAGGGAGGATATCAAGGAGGAAGGAGAGATCAGTGGTGTCAAAGGCTGCAGAGAGGTCTAAGAGAATGAGCATAGAGAAAAGACCAATGGGTCTGGCAACTAATAGATCATTAGTGAATTTGGAATGGGCTGTTTTGGCAGAACGACACTTACTAAATATCTTACATATTTAGGCCATACATCATGGGCAGTGTAGACCTCAGATTGAATAAATATAGGTCCCAGTTGTGTCATGAAAGTGTAAGTATATTTTCCTTGTGATAAATGATTACAGTGAAGGTCATAATAAAATTGCAATTAATCTGTGATTTCATGCAAACGGGTCTTCTGATACTGTGTGATTCTTGTCTACCTTTTTGTTTAGCCTCCAAAGAGAGCATATCCTGGATACTTTCCCTGACACTTTTGACATTTCATATTATAATCACATCTCTATAGATAATGCCCAAATTTGTATATGTGCTCCACATCAGCATGAGGTAGTTAATAAACTGTGGGACTTCAGAATTAGGAAGACCTAAGTCTAAATCCTTCCTCTGGTACCTACTAGGTACGTGATTGTGGATAAATCACTTAACCTCTTCAAGCTTCAGTTTGTTCTCCTATAAAATGTGGATAACACCTCTACTATCAGCTAGGTAACACAGTGGACAGAGGATTGGAGTACAAATCTATCCTCAGATACCTACTGGCTGTGTTACTCTAGACAAGTCACTTAACCCTGTTTGCCTCAGTTTCCTCATCTGTAAAATGATATGGAGAAGGAAATGGCAAACTATTCCAGTATCTTTTCAAACAAAACCCCAAATGGGGTCAATGAAGATTTGGAAATGACTGAAAAATGACTGATCAACAAAAGACTATCTTACAGAGTAGCTGTAGATTTCATATAAGGTGAATTAGTTATTAAACATTCATTAAGCTTTTACTATTTGTCATAAACTATGCTAAGGGGTGGAGATACAAATCAAAGGCAACCAATGATTGCGAGGTAATATATACAGAAGAACTAGAAAACAGAGAAGAGATAGTACACACTGGCACAGCCTGGAAATAGCCAGGAAGGGAGATCAAGGACTTGATTGCTAACATTAAAGGTTACTTATCAGAGCTCAGGAAGAATGTATTCCAAGTCCTTTCCAACTTAAAAGCATTGCATAAGTGTGTCACTTCTATTACTGCTAGTCTTTATGCTCTGCTCCAGTATCATATCAGCAACTACCTGTTAGGCATCTCCTAGATGTCACAATAGCATCTTAAACCCAATATGCACAAAAAAAGAACTCACTTCCCCACTGTCTGTTTCTTCTCCAAATTTTTTTTTGCTTTATTTTGTTTTATTTGTGTTCTGAGAGCACCACTATGATTTTAGATTCCCTAGTTCACAAGGCAACTTTACGTCCCAATATCCAAAAGTCT
This sequence comes from Pseudocheirus occidentalis, assembly GCA_028646575.1. Lineage (NCBI taxonomy): Eukaryota > Metazoa > Chordata > Mammalia > Diprotodontia > Pseudocheiridae > Pseudocheirus > Pseudocheirus occidentalis. The sequence continues at coordinate 25,184 of JAQQSW010000460.1, read as the reverse complement.
GACAAATATGCTTCATCCTTCCTCCACAATATGTCTCATATTCATGGCCTTTTCTGCCCTTCCATGGCTCCCATCGTCAGCATCAGTTGTATTAGACTCCTAAGTGGTCTCCCTGCTTCTGTTTTCTCTGATTAACGCTTCATATAACTACCAAAATGATATTCCTAAAGTACAGGTCTAAGCTGCTCACTTAAAAACCTGAAGTATCATCCTACTGCCTCTAGGATAAAACATACATTCTTAAATTTGTCATTTAACCGCCTTCATAATCTACTTCTGGACTAACAGTATTAATTTCTTTTCTTTTTTTATTTTTTATTCTCCTCATTTAGAGGCATCTAGGTGGCTCAGTAAATAAATATAATAACATAATATTTATTATTACTATGATTAGCTTTTATAAAGAACCTATTATGCTCTAGTCACTGTGCAAAGAGCTTCACATATATCTCATTTGATATTCACAACAAGCCTGGAAGGTAAGTACTGTCATTATCTCCCTTTTGTAGTAAATAACTGGGACACACAGTGGTAAGTGACTTACCCAGGGCCATACAGTCAGTAGATGTCTGAGGCTGGATTTCAGTTTAGGTCTTCCTGACTCAAGACCCAGTGCTCTGTCCATCACACTATCTAGAATGCTGGGCCTGAAGTCAGAAAGACATTAGATGATGGACATCTACATTGTTTCCAGTATACTTTGATACTACAAAAGAGATGCTGTAAATATTTTAGTATTTGTGATGACTTTGCTTTTGTCACTGACCTCTATGTGGTAAATTACTAGCTATAGAATCTCTGAGGCAAAGGGAAAGAATATTTTAATCACTCTATTTGCATAATTCCAAATTGCTTTCCAGAATGGTTGTACCATTTCACAACTCAAACAACAATGTGTATTTTTATGCCAGTGTTTTGAACAGGTGGTGAAGCACTTTGAAAAACTGTGATATTCTCCACTATTCCCTGTTGTCTACGTTATGTCTTTTTACTAGACCTGTTTTCCCCATTTGTTCCTGCCTCTATAAGTTCTGGCAACTCTATATTAAATAAGAATAGGGTCACTAGTTTCTTTTCAAATTAAATTAAAATGGAGTCATTTTATATAAAGCTAAATATCTTCCATTCACTTTATATATATATATATATATACATATATATATATATATATAAATAGAGAGAGAAAGAGAGAGAGAGAGAGAGAGAGAGAGAGAGAGAGAGAGAGAGAGAGAGAGAGAGAGAGA
>JAQQSW010000460.1:0-23840 GCA_028646575.1 Pseudocheirus occidentalis | reverse complement strand
TTAAATCTCAATTTAAATATCATCTCCATTCATCTTCCAGTTTTTAGCACTCTTCACCCAAGTCCCAAAACATTCAATCCCCTAATGTAGTATTGCACTTTCTATGTGTAATTTTACATAATAGTTGTGTGTCCCCATCATAAAATCCTATAAGTTCCAAGTAATCAGGAATATGTCTTATCAGAACTACTTAGTTCAATTCCCCTTAGTAAACATAGTATTCTCCAATTAATATTCCCTTAAATATTTGGTGGCTTGAATTTAATTCTTTCAAGGAATTGCTCAATAGAGCTTCAAGTAAGGTTCAGATCATCTAGTAATCAACAATTTCATGAGATCCCCCAATCCCAGAAGCTTGGTCCCAGACCTTACCTCTCATTTGTAGTCCCAAGACTCTTTTCTGACCATGTAACATAAGTACAGATCTGTACCAATGAAAACTCCTTTATATAAGGGAACTCTGAGTTCTCCATTTTATAGAGACTTCCAGATCAGCTTGCCTGAAAGCTAGCACTTTTCTTCTCTCCTCTCCTATTTTCCTTTTAGCAACAAGGAAGTGTGCTGGTGTAACAGCAATCAGGTTACTAAGTGCTAAGTATCTGCTAAACTGATTGCTGTTATAGCTGCATGATCTGACACTGTGATGGCAAAGCCTGGTACAGTACACTGGGGTACATAAGACTATGGCACATGTTTGACTCACGTGATGATATGAAGAATACAAATAAATGGTGTGCTCTATTTTCTTGAAAAGTTGAAATTATATTATCTAACTATATACTTTATATGCATATACATGTATATGCATACACACATTTCTTTTTTCTTGCTTCTATAGGCCAAGGAACCCTTTAGATATTTATGAAATCTTAAAGGGCTATATAAATGCTGTCATCAATATGAATATTATATAAAATGTTATACATTCTTTCTCAAGTTGATAAGTATCAATGGTTGGGCCATTTCCTGAAAGTCAACTGTTTCATGCCACTTCTGTATAAATACAGACACCTAAAGGTTTTTTAAAGTATGAAATCAACATTCAAATAGGATTCTCTTTATTTAAATAGACTTATTAGAAATTTAAAGCAGATGAAGATGGTTTCAATGAAATGAATAAATAATTAAGGCAAATCTGTATACTTGTCAGAAACTCCATATTAAGAATTAGGTGAAGGCAGACAGTCTTCTGACAGAGCTGTCATTTTTTATAGCTAAAGGTAATGTTAATTTTTTAAAAATCTTGATGCTCTTTTCAAGTTTACTTGATCAAACCACAGGCTAAAAAAAGCTGCCAGATAACTTACACAGGTAATAATAAGAACCTTTAATCACAGATAAAAACTAACTACATAATGCTATTTATTCCAAAAACAGTGAACTTAGTTGGAGAGGCAGGTTTTTGTGCTTCCAGCAGTTTTAATCATTGATCAAGTTGCAAAATACAATAACAGATTGCATTTTACAAACTGGTCACTAGCAATGCATTGTCAGCAGGCCTAGACAATAATCCCTGAGTGTTGTAGGACTGCAGCTGTTAATAACCCAGCTTGTTAGTTGAAAGCTGGCAAAGCCTCAAGTATTTAAGAGGATTATCGCTATAAAACATATTATTTTTTTTTATTTTCACATTCAAGTTCATGGTGATGAAGAGTTTCTGTAATAGAAACAGTTAAGTCAAAGAAACAAACAAAGTCAGTGCCCAGTTTTATTTTACTCACCAATTGTATAAAAGGAAAAAAAAACAAGGATTTATCTTCTTAGGTTAGAATATGAATTTCCGATGAAAGCACCTTTAATTGCAAAACGTCTCAAAGGAAAATAAAATGTCATTTTAAAAGAAATACAACAAATGGATTTATTTCTATCAAGGATTGATCAAGCAGACCTTTTTATACCATATGAGTGATCTTAAGGTTTTTCTACAAGGAAGAAAATCAGGCTGAATTTCCAATACAATAAAAGCTCCAAACTTTTGACCTTACAGGAAATTTATTAATGTCACTGGGGAGTCTAAAATGGGCTCTACTAGAGTGAGTAACTAATATAATTTGATCCTTGTTGTAAGATGTAAGACTTTTAGTGGTATAAATAAAAAGAGCTCTGAATTTGGATTCCAAAGACTTGGGGCAGGGGCAGGGGCAGGGGAGGGGTCAAAGGATCTGGGTTCAAATCCCAGCTTTGCCGCTGTGTAAACTAAGCCAAATAGCTTCTTTTGTTCTTACTTAGCATGCTCATCTGTAAAATGAAAGCATTTAGGTAAGATGATACTGTGATTTTCTTCTGTGTCTCAATTTTTATCTTAGAATCTAAGAGTAATTCTCTTGTGTATAGATATAGAGAAAAACTATTCCAAGAAATGACCAATAAATAAAAAACTCTGTATATGTTATTCTGAAGGCTTTGGAAAATTTACTCAGCTCCCTCCAGAATGTATAAGGAAAGTGTTGTCTCAGTTAATAAACTTGCTGGTTAACTCTTGATTGACAGCCATTCCATATATACATATACCCCTTCCCTCCCCAGTGAATATACAGGCAGTGTACATCAAAGGTAACACTTGAACCCAGATCTTCTTATGCTGAGGTCAGCTTTCTGGATGATTAATTTTCAAATAATTAGAATAATATAAAATAGAATAAAGCTATGCTAAGGCATCAGGGGGCAGTCCAAAGATCTTGAATCAGGAGATAACTGGGCATGAATCCTGTCTTTGTAAAGACCTGGGTGTTGTTTGTTATTGTTGATGTGCTTTATATCTTGAGAGGGCATAAAATAATCAAGATCTTCCCTCACATTGATGAGAACAAAAACACGTAAAAGTACTGAAGAAATATAGATAAGAACACAATCATAAGACTGAGAGCTAGAAGGTGCTTTGAGATTACCTTGTCTAATTGTCTCCTTTTTCAGCTGATGAATTTGAGCCCAAGATGGGTAAAGTGACTTGCACCTAGAGATAGTATCAGAACCAGTATTTCAATCTATGTCTTCTCCTAAATCCAGTACTCTTTCCATTATAATATACTGTATATTATATGTTTATATTATGCCATATCTCTATATTATATTTATTATATTCATTGATTATATATTTATTTTAAAATGTAGCTTTTGATTTTTTGAGGATTTCAGTCTAACCTTCAAACATTTCCAAATAATGAACAAATGTCTCCATAGAGTTTCTTAATAGCACTCAAACAAATATGTTTGAAATAGAATGTACAGTTCTCCCAAAATGTCTGTTCATTCTGACTTCCTTATTGATAGCAACGATGACCCCATTTGCTCATGGCCAAAACATTGGGGTGAGGGCCTACATTTCCCTCTCCTTCACTTCTCATATCCAATCAGTGAACAAGTTCTATTAAATCTATTTCTATAATATCTCTCAAATACACTCTATTTCTGTGTCAACATCCTAGTATGGCTGTTCATTAACCCAGACAGATGACTAAAATAGTCTTAACCACTATTATACTGACAAATGTTTATTAATTATGGGAGAAAATGTGTGCATAACATATTATTAAGTTTAATATACACTATTAAATTTTTCTCCATCAATTTCTTAAATCTAGATTTTTTTTTTACAAAAAAAGGAAAATCAAACCGTAATTTGAAGCCTTTGCAAATTTTTGAGGTATAAATGCTCACACTAGAAATTTAATAATCAGCTCTCAATGGCTGATTTCAGCTGGCTCCAGCACACTCTGATTCTCCACTGTCACTATCCCCCTTCTACTACATAATAATTGAATTAATCATCTTTAGATGCAAAATACTTATTTTGTATCTAAATACTCAGATACTTAGCTGTGCAACCTTGGGCAAATCATTTAATCCTTACTGTCCCCCTCCATAATAATAATAATGATAATAATAATAATAATAATAATAAAACTACTTATTATGGTGAGGAAACACTGGGTTAAGACTCAGAGGACCTATATTCGAATTCAAGCTCTTCTGCCAGTTATCTTTATGACCCTCGCTAAGTCACTTAACTTCAGCAGGCCTCATTTTTTGTTTGTTTTTGTTTCTGCTTTATTATAACCAACTCCGAGACCCATTTTATATGTCATACGTTGTAAAATTTGCTTATGATATAATTTTTATGTTAGCCCAGCAAAAACTGGAAGGAAAGGCATTTTTAGTCTCCTTAAAAAGAGGAGATGTGACATTCAAAGCAAGTCTCAAAGTATTGTGGATTTAAAGCTGGAAGGGAAGGCCATTACAGATCACCAAGTAAAACTGTTGCTTAAAGCCATAGCCCTCAAATTTTTCAGTCCAGTGACTACCTTGAGAAAGTAAATCTGCTTAGCTAGTCTTCTTTCATTGCCTCAGCAAAAAATCAACAACAAAAACTTCACTTGAATGAATGGGAAGATAGGCTACTTTTTAACTGAGATCTTGAGAAATGCTTATATCTCTCTGAATGCTATTTGATTATTTTATCTATGTTCAAGTCATATTTTAAATCTGCATAAAGAGGAAGCAGTTTGGCCCCTTAAAAAGTCATGTGGACAAAAGAATCTCATGCTTGTGTGCATGGGGCCTGTGGTGTAAGTAGAGCAGAGAGGGGCTAGGAAGAATGAGTCAGAAGCACACGGCAACAGCTGCTTGCTATTGTAATTGAAGAGGAAAAATCAAAAGATTCTGATTAGTGGAAAAATCATCATGGGGGAAAGGATACTATACATGGCTGCATTTAGTTTTCACTCATTTTAGTCGGAAGAAGCCCACAAAGGCAGAGTGAAGGGAACTCACTAGAGGGAACTCTAGTCCTGGAACTAGAGTGGTTTAAGATCTAGTGAGAAATAAGGTTCTAGTGAGAATGATAAGGAGAATACCTAATTGCGGGCTTAGCTCTTTAGCAGAAATCAAGTTTCCCAACTATAAGAAGCATTGTAGATTAACCAGGCGAGAGCACTGGTGGAAAGGAAGGAAGAATTTTGGAGAAAAAACAATTAGCAAAATGACAAAAGGAAATCTGAAATACTATAGTTAGTCAAAATATGATGATAAGTTAGTTATGTATGTAAAAGGGCTGATTAGGGAGAATGCCTAATAATTTTGATGAGTTACTCTAATCAACTGGATAACATTATAGAGCATTTGGTTTGGAGGCATCTAAAGGATATCTCCCTATGGAATGGATTCTCACTGTCACCTTGCTTGATAATATGTATTTAAATTGAGATGGTTGACTGAGACCCACAGGTTTGGACTCTTAGTGAAGGATCTGAGTCAATGGTTCTCAACCCTCCTAATGCTACGACCCTTTAATAGAGTTCCTCATGTTGTGGTAACCCCCAACAATAAAATTATTTTCATTGCTACTTCATAACTGTAATTTTGCTACTGTTATGAATTGTAATGTAAATATCTGATATGTAAGATGTATTTAAATTGAACATAACCCACAGGTTGAGAATTGCTTTCTAGCAGTTTAATTCTAGCCTTTCAGTCATACATAAAAGCAAGCTGTGAAAACACCTTACTCTTCTTTCCTTCTCTGTCTTGTGCTTCAAGATTGACTTTTTTCCTAGAACCTACTATTGAAGCATAAGGAAGAATGAAAATGTCTATTTCTTCTCCCCTTCTCTTTCTTCCTTACCCTTTTATATGTAGTTGGGAAAGCCTAAACACCAAAATCATAAATACATTAGGAGATATTCCTGTGAAAAGTACAGGTGAAGATTAAGGAATAATTATCCTTCTTAATTTGGATCACATCCAGGTTTTCTGAAATAAGAACAAAAGGGTTCCTAAATCTCATACCACCTTTCAACTCTCTAAGTGCATAACAGATAACAGTTTACTTTATTGCAACCTAAAGAAAATGCATGATATGCAAGGTACAAACACTTTTAAGAGACAACAACCAAACATGTAAACAAAAAGCACTTAGAAAGCACTCTTCCCCTAGAGAGAATATGAACTGGACTTGCTATTATAGCAATTTTTTGACATTCCAAAGAGTCCTTTTCCCATAATCTCACTAAGATAACATAGTGTCACTCTATGGTTTGCATTTCCCCAGAACAGTGAAAATACTTGAACTGCTAAACAAGCAATGTCCTTCCTACACAGCCTATACACTCTGGTCAACATCCTGCAGTGGTTCTCAACCTTGCAAATGTCGCGACCCTTTAATACAGTTCCTCATGTTGTGGTGACCCCCAACCATAAAATTATTTTTGTTGCTACTTCATAACTGTAATTTTGCTACTGTTATGAATCATAATGTAAATATCTGATATGCAGGATGTATTTTCATTGTTACAAATTGAACATAACCCACAGGTTGAGAAGCGCTGACATCCTGGCTTTATTCTCCAATAAATCCAGTCAGTCCACGTGAGCCTACAAAACAAAACAACAAAAACTTCTACAGGACATCACTGGGATAAGTAGTTAGTAAAGACATCTCAGCAGAGCATGAGCTAAAGTTTTACTTTTCCTGATAAAAGGTATGTTCTATGGGAATGGGACAGTGTAATGGTTAGGGAATTTGACGATCTTCCATTCCCCTTAATAGGACTAGGGAATTTGCATATCTTCCCTGCCCTGAATGGGCCTCACTTGGAGCCCAATAAGAGGAGGCTAAGGGAGACTTGTTTTTCAGGAAGACCCTCCTTTTGTTACTTTGTAATTAGGCAGTGGGTCTTGAGGGTTGTGATGTTCTCTGACCCTGGAGAAGGCTATATATATTCCCTGAGGTGAAGTTTTGCTTTGGGGCTCACTTATGGGAAAAGTTGTGTTGTTTGGCTAGGTGAGTCTCTGGGCAGCTGTTGAGCCCGCCTGGCTTTGAAAATCCATATGTTAGTCCTTCTCTCTCTGGTAACTATGGATGTGATGGGCAGACAGATAGAAGCCCTGTCTCTGTTGGTCTTTTAAATTGTTTTATTTTCTCTCTATTTTTTGTTCACTTGTAATTTCTGTTTGTATTTTCTGAAGTTCAGGGTGCTGACTTTTTCCCCTGAACTAAGTGAATGATATCTATGTTTGATTAAAGTAGGATTGTTAACACCTTTTGAGTTGCTTTCCTTTAGAAAGGCAGATCTAAAAACCTGTGCTAGCAGGCATACTTTATAGAGCAGGGTGCCTGCTGATAACAGAGGTGTGGGGAATGAGAAAAGTCAGCTCAAAGTCAGAGAGATTCCACAAGTGAAGAGATAAGACCTTACGCCCACCCCAATGTTCACTCTCCTTAGTAGGCCTACTACTGTCTCAGAATTTACAGAGGAGGGTTTGAAAACTTCTGCCGACCACCAAGTCAACATCTTTGATCCTGTGTGGGTTAGAAAGCTGTAACTATCTATTGTGTTAGGCTCAGCATTAAAAACAAAATGATTCCTGCCAACCAAAGCATTCATTTAAGCTAATAAGAAAAACTTGCTAGAAAAAACATGATATATAAATGTATACAGGTTAAAAAATGATGGGATAAGAGACTAGTGCTAATGGATAATATTTATTTTGTATGGACTAAGATGGTGTCTATACACATACAGGTATATAGGAATATATACACGTATGCATGCATACTTTTACATATGCCAATCATGTATACATGTGTATATATACATAATATATGTGTGCATATATATTACACATATAGATTTATCTGTGGATTGTTATATTTTCTATGCAGAGATAATGATAAAAATAATGAAGTGCATTTTCCCTTTGGTTGACAATCCATTCACTTGAAAATATGAATCACAGAATCTCAAAAGTAGAAACAATCTCAGAGTCTGTTGAGTCTAACATTTACCTGAACAGGAATTCCCTCTATAACATGACTAACAAGTACTTATTTGGTATTTACTTGCATGCCTCTAGTTGAGTTTAAATCCATGACCTCCTTAACCAGTCCACTTCACTTTGGGGTATTTCTGATTATTAGTGAATGTTTCTGTTTTTCTGTATTTTTGATCCACTGCTCTTTGTTCTGACTCACAGGGCCAAGGAGAACAAGTCCAATGTCTCTTCAATTATATACCTTTCACATATCTAAAGGCAAGTATCATGTCCTCTTTGTTTTTGCTTTTTGGAGGGCAATCGGAGTTAAGTGACTTGCCCAAAGTCACATGGCTAGTAAGCGTGTCAGGTGTCTGACGCCAGATTTGAACTCAGGTCCTCCTTACTCCAGGACTGGTGCTCTACTCTCTGTGCTACCTAACCACCCCATCGCCTCCTCTTGATATATTTACAATAGGAAAGGAAGTACATGACTGGGGAAAAAAATCTTTTTACTAAGGGTTTGAAATCTAAGAAATATTGGTACATAAGAGAAATATATAAGAACAACAGTAATTACTGATAGTTTGAGACATGAATAAACATTTCTCAAAAGAATAGCCTACTATTCACCCTATATTCCAGAAAGTTCCAAATCACTAAGAAGATAAATGAAAATCAAAACAACCCACACTTTCATATCACACCCAGTAAAATATGGCAAGGATAGCAAATTACAGGACTATGCAATGTTGGAAGGGTTGTAAGAAGACAAGAACATTAATGCATTGCTGGTGCAGATATAAATTGGTACAACCATTTTGAAAAATAATTTGTTAATTAAAAAAGTGACTGGAGTATCTATATCCTTTGAACCTAGGATTTCACTGCTAAGCATATATCACAAGGAGGTGGTCAAAATGAGAGGTTCCATATATAACACAACATTTATAGCAACATTTTTTATAGCAAATTTTTTAAAAATGTAAATATTCATTGATTAGGGAACAGCTAGACAAAACGTAACTCATCAACGTAATGGCATTTTGCTATGAAACAATGAACATGATGAAGACAAAGAATCATGGAAAGACTTATGTGAACTGATCCAGAATGAATTAAGCAGTCAGGAAAATAATGCACAATGATTTATATTGTTGTATTTGACATAACTATATAAATAGAACAACAATAAAAATATTTGCAAATAAATGTCACAATCATAAAGAATAAAGTTGGCCTCAAAGAACAAGATACCACCTCTTCCATGGGTATGGAATGTTACACATAATGTGAGGTATTTTTAATGTATTGACAGGTTTTGCTTATTGTTTTTTTTAAAATAATTCTTCATTATTAGGTGAAGTTGCCTTGGAAGAGGTGGAGGGATGCAAGGAGAAATGTAGGTGATTTCAACCGAATGTTTCAATAAAATTCTTTTCCAAAAAAGAAGTAAATATATTGTATATGACAGAATCTATGTTTATGACAGCTCAAATTGGACAGCGACTGGAGACAGGATATATCAATAGCAAATTTTAACAATATTTACCAATACAAATTTGAGGTATAAAGAGTTAAATTCCTTTCTTAAACATTTTGTCTTTAAATTTTCCATCTAGCATTTTTTCATTTTATTTTTCCTGTGTCCAAGTAAATCACTTTATGCTTTATCTTGCAGTCTCCTAAGAGGATGTCATCTGAGTTTCAGTTTATGCTAGGAGAATTTACACTATCATTTTATTCCCAACTATTTAATTTTTATTCTTCCACATGAACTGTTTGGCTAGGTGACCATATATGCTTAACTTGCTGGAGTAAATACATTTAACAAAATTACCCGTCTCTTCTTTTACCACTTTTTCTGTTCTGTGAACAAATGCAGGTATTGTTCACTGATGCATGACAGTGTGTTTCTGATGATAGCATGCACAAATTTGTAAAGTTGTCTGCTTTTCGTCCACACATTTACTTGACTTTCTCCAGAGTCTGCTGAGTAAGGAATACATATTTTCCAGTTTTTAGTTTGGAACTGTGATTTCATTGGCACTGAGAAGAAACCCCAGGTGAAATTTCCTCCACTGATGCAAATCAGCCTCTCCTCAGGGACTAAAGTCTTAGAGAGTCCCCTCAGGAGTCACAGAAAAAGTTAAGGAATCTTCATCAGTTGTCTTGACTTTTGTCTTTCCATTTAACTCCTTTGACTCTGGAGGAGAGAATGAGGCTGACAACTTTGTGCAGCTCTGTCTCACTCAAATTCAAATCCAAGTCAAGACCTCATGCTCCTGATGTCTTTGATCCTTTTCTAGAATGAAGAACAACAACATGTGATTTGTCACAAGATGTGGATTAGATGCAGAACTTGGATTTCCCTGATTCCAAAGCCAGCTCTCGATGCACTTTGCCATGCTGTTGTTCTCTTTTTTCTGTCTCTGTCTCATGTCTCTCTCTGTCTCTGTCTCTCGTCTTTCTCTCCCTCCTCCTCTTTCCCCTTTGCTCGCTGTCTTGCATTTTCTCTCTTGTTCTCCTGCCTCACCTTCTTTCTTTTACACTTCTTTTCTCTTGCTCACTAGCAATCTCTTTTTCTCTTGCTCTCTATTTCTATCATCCTCCTCCTCCTCCTCCTCACCATCTTTCTTTCTCCTCTCTCAATCTTGTTTCATTTTCTTACTCTCTTATTCTCTTGATCTCTTGAATGCTGTCTTTCTCAGAGTATTCTAAAAATACTAATATTAGTAGTTACTTTACCAACATGCCTTTTGGATTGCAAACCTCTCTAATGCCATCTGGAAATTAGAGCTATCCTGTTGTAGTCAGTGTCTTAAAGTGTGAACTGGCTTTTCTAACCATCCTATTTCAAAGGTGCTTGAGAAAATGACATTCAGTACCACTTCCTATCAATGAGAAACTACTTAGAAACACTTTGTTAGGTTGTAATAGGTCCTAATGAGGCCCTCATCAAATTCCAGCTGGAACTATGTTTTATATCACTGGATCATAAGAAAATAAATCTAGAGCAATAAGAAAACTTAAAGTTCATCTAGTCTAAATACTTCCTTTTGCAAATGAGAAACCGACATCCAGATAGGCAAATGACCTATCACATAGGATTTGAACTCAGCTCTTCTGGGTACATAATCAGTTTTCTTCTATCCCAGTGATTCTTAAACTGTGGGACACCCCATATGGGGCTGTGATCCATGGTTTAAGAAGTGTTGATGGGGTTGTGAGTGGAAGAAGTTAAAGAAAAACTGTTCTAAACCCTGATACAAATCCCCACTAATTTCTGATTCTTTAACTTTTAGTCTATGTAATGATTCCAAAATCACACAATGTTATTAAACCCCAAATTATACCCAAAACCTCAAGCAGAACATTTTAAATATCTACATATATATATATATATATATATATTTGTTCCCTAAATTATATTTTAAAAATAAATCCCAAAGGTAACACCTTTTTGTGATACCTCTATACACATTTGTGGAAGTAATCATGATTCATTATTTAGTAAGAACATACATTCAGCTTTAAAATTAAAATTTGGTTCCTGTGTATACTCCAAAATGTATTGCACTTTGGAACATCAAACAGCTTTCTTATTTATTTTAAAATTGTTTCATATGATGATTGAATAGCCCTGTATAGTTACACAAGTAACAGATAAACATCATCCCTCATCACCAGTTCTCATGTCTGCTTTTCGAATCTATTATTCCTAAGGAAAAACAATACCTATATAAGATGTTTTTTTTTTTTATCAATCTCCATTAATAGCACTGTGGTAGAAAGATTCTTGAAGGTTTTGTTTTTCTTTCATCTACCAAAATCAAATCTATCACAATATATGGATAAACATTCTATAAATGCACATTGCCAATACATCAGAGTTCTTCTTCTCCAGAATCTAATTTCAGAAGTTATTGATAACTCCATTTAAAATAATATTAAATGCAATTTGAATCAGAAGAGATGGGGGTGGGTACTGGTGGATATAGTAGATTTATAATGTGACCTTTCACATCTCAGTTTGAGGTCAAATTTGATTCAATCAGGAACTGAATAAGATAGATAGTTACAGCTAAATTTCATCTAAAATTATAATTCCCCCACTCTTCTAAAATGGACAAATGTTGGAGTTATAGATGCTTTCCTTCTTTTTCAGACAAGCAATCACGTAAAAAAGATTTAACTGTATCACAATAAAAATGTTTCTTTGTAAGTCAACCCATGAAAAAAATCCTATAAGCTGTATGTCATGACAGATTAATATGAAGTAGTTAAGAGTCAGATTACCTTGAGCCTGCAAGCCCGAAAAAATAATTAAGCAATATATAGAAACATTCTGTTGAGGAATTCAAAAGCTATGGTTTGGTATATGGATTAGTAATGACATCTTTACTACCAGCTTAAGTACAGGGAGCCTAAATTCTCAGCCATCTGCTATTTTGGATCTGTTTTCCAAGAATTGCTGAAGTGATAGCTAACAGATTTTGAAAATATATTCAGCTAACAATGACCCAGTGGGTGACAGCATTCATATGTCCCACTACGAAGTGTGTGTTTTTCAAAAATTCTCTATACTGCATTTTGTTCAAATTTGCAAATGCAAAAAATGGTCAAAATAATGTTTCTTCTATTCCATCTTTCTGCATTTGAAATATTTCATTATTCCAAAATAAATACACAACTAATATCAAACTACACACACACACACAATCTGACTTTAAAGACAAATTACTAACCCACAATTTTCTTAAGAATGGAGAACAATCCATTATTGTTCTCACTGACAGAATAAACATTTCTAGAGTTCTCTCCAATAAACAAACAAATAAATAATGTTTTTAAAAATACTCTGGTAGAAGGGGACGACTTGGCTAAATTTCAGTTAACTTCATAAAGCAAATGTAGGCTGCATCTAGAACGGAAGTTTGTTACAGCTCGATGGCAAACTGAAACAAAAAAGTCATAGAAAATATGCCAGTTTAACTACACATAACCTATATTGAATTGCTTGTCTTTCTAGTGGGGGTGGGTGAACAGGGGAGAAGAAAAAGAATCTGAAACTCAAAGTTTTAAAAACAAATATAAAAAAAAATTTTACATGCAACCGGAAAATAAGATACACAGGCAGTGGGGTCTAGAAATCCATCTTGCCCCACAAGAAAGTCAGGGGGGAATGGGGTAATATAAGAGAGGGAAGATTGGGGGAAGGGGTAATCAGTATGCTTGCCATCTTGGGGTAGGGGAAAGATTGGGAGAAAATTTGGAACTCAAAAATCTTGTGGAAATGAACATTGAAAACTAAAAGTAAATAAATTTAAAGAAAACATGCCCATTTCATTAAAAAACACTACATCCTTATATCATTTTACTTCTTTGATTTAAAATAAAACAGCAGATTTAAGCTAAAATTAAGAATCTCAGCAATACTTGGTTCTTTTCCCAGAGGTCTGACTGCTTTATCTCAGTGTCCCTTGCTCCATCATTCTCCTCATGCTCACTGTGTTGACGTCACTCAAGGAATTTTCCTGGGTTCTCCACTTATTCAATATTGCCTTCCTTCCAACAGCTCTCATGGGCTTAAATATGATTTTTGTCCAGATAACTATCAAATTTAAATAGATAGATAATTTTAATCTTGTTCCTAAATTCTAGTACTATATTGGCAAATGACATGCCTGTTAGATGTTTTCACACAGTTTTCCCACAGGTATTTCAAATTAAAATGGTTCTCATATTTTTTTTTCCTTGAGTCCATACTTCCTCCAAATTTCTCCATTTTTGTTAATGGCACCAACATTCTTTTAATCCCTGGTTTCTCAGTGTTAGCACCAACCTTGACACTTTCCTTTCCCTCATCTTTATATTCAAGGAGCTATCAAGTCCTCTTGATCCCTTCTCCATGTGATATCTCATAGCCCTTCCTTTCTATCTACTTCTAGAACTTTAACCCTGGTTCTGTCCCTCACCTATATTATTAGAATAGTCCCTTATTTGTTCTCCTTAATAGTAGTTTTGTCTCTTTCTAATCCATATTCTTGTTCTGTATATTATATTCTATATGTCCTTATTCATATTTGAATCCATCATTTATATTATTAAAAAATCACATCTGACCATCTTACTCCACTATTAATAAAAGTTTGAATGTTTAATAATAATAACATCCATATAATGCTTTAAGGTTTGCAAAGCTCTTTGGAATATCATGCCTCGCAATCCTTAAAACAACCTTATGAGGTAGGATGCTACTATTACCCCCATTTAATGAATGAGGAAACTGAGCCTGATGGGTTAAATGTCATACCCAAGGTCACACCTAAGTATTTGAGACATCATTAAAACTCATGTCTTACTGACTCCACCCACTCTATCACCTATTGCTTTTGGGATAAAAACAAAGTCCTTTTTTGTACTTAAAGTTCTTCACAATCTGAATCCCTTTCCTTTTTTTCTTTTTGGAGGGGGGAGGGCAGGGCAATTGGGGTTAAGTAACTTGCCCAAGGTCACACAGCTAGTAAGTGTTAAGTGTCAGAGGTCAGATTTGAACTCAGGTCCTCCTGACTCCAGGGTCAGTGCTCTATTCACTGCATCACCTAGCCGCCCCCGAATCTCTTTTCTAGTTTTAATTTAAGTAGGTGACATTTCTTTGCAGAAGCCCTCTTAGCTTGTGAAACTGAAGCATAACAATAAGAAAATTTTTAACTTATCTAACATTCCAGTTTAAAAAAAATATTCTTGATCCAAGTTTAAGGTAGTGATTGATTAAAAAATAAAATCTGACCACTGATAGACACTAAAGGAACCAATGATTTATTGGAGAATAAATTCTGCCTCATTATTCTTCTAAATGCTCTGACTTAGCTACTATTTTGTAAATAAATTCAAAGAAAATATGCTTGTTAGAATTTTACATACCAAATTGACATCCTCTTTCAAGTTCATTATACATTTAAGATTTTAGAAAAGATATGAAACAACGTGTTTATTTATATTAAATAACTTACAATTACAATTAAGCATTTTAACTTAATTGGATATTATTAATTTAGAAGAAAAAGACAATACAGACAATAAAATAACTAAGGAATTTTAATTCATTAGAAATATTGTTTTGTATTCACTTTTGTTTATATCTCCTGAAGTCCTATAAAAGTGAAGAAGTGAAAATCATAACGTCATTTCAAATAAAATAATTGAGTTTAATTACTCACTTTACCATGTATAATTATATATATATATATATGTATATATATATATAAAACCTTCAGCAAAATACTTAACTTATTTTACTTCTCAGTTTCCTCATCTATAAAATGAAAGGGTTAGCCTAGGTGGTCTTCAAAGTATCTTGAAGCTCTAATGTCGTATTATTATTGTTCAGATTTTTTTTCTTTTAAGTGAAGTCTATTGTGGCACAGGTTCTGGAGTACTCTCCTAACCCCCAACTAACAAGGATAAAAAAAGAAAGAAAGAAGGAAGGAAAGAAGGAAGGAAGGAAGGAAGAAAGGAAGGAAGGAAGATTTTTTAAGTATCTACTGTGTGCCAGAAATTGAAATTGAGAAATATTTAACAAAATGAATAAAAAGCACAGTACAGATCATTTTAATTTGTGGTTTGCTAAGGTCAACAGAGATCACTTTCTGTTGTAGGTCACTGTATCAACAATGCAGTATTCACAATGCCTACAGTAACTATAAGTATGCTGATATGGTTATTAATCACAAAATGTAACAGGCTCTCTACATGAGAAGTATAGCTAGAACATTTATTTTAATACCAAAAAACTGAGTCACAAAACCAGAAAGTCAAAGCCAACACAATAACTATGAAGTTGGCACATGTAGTTAAAGCAGTAAACACTGGCATTCTCAAGCCTTCAAAACAGGACAGGCAACCTCAGGCAAAGATCCTCCTCTCTTCACTCGACTGCTCAGCGTCCAGGCAGCTTGTTCCCAGCAGCTCTGGCTCCTTCACAGTTCTCCTCCCTGGCAGTCCTCAGCAGGAGTACTTAGCAGAGATTCTGGCTGGCTCAAAAAAAGGAGTTCGTGCTGCAACCACAGCCTCTGCCACTGAGTCCAGTCACCAGGACACACACTAGCTTGCTTCCCGCTTTCTCCTTCTCCACCCCTTCCTGCTATGTCAGCAAGCTCAAGGGGCATGGAAGATCTTCAGTTACTAGGCTCTATCAAGATATCTCACAGATATATATATATATATATATATATATATCTATATGTATATATACACACACACATATGTGTGTGTATGTTTGTGTGTGTGTGTGTATAGCTTATAACCATAATCATTCTTAATTATATTTTAGAATTTTTCACCAATGAAGTATAAAATGAATATTTGGCTCAAAATATCCCATATGAAAAACAAACAATACAAAAAAATTCTGCCATACACTTACCCACAGAGGTAGGGTTAGCTTATTACTGCTAGTTAATAGAAGTGCTATTCTCCCATTTGTGAGGCCTACCTCTTAGGCAGTCACTCTTAGGCATAGTATAGCTTTCCTACTGGGCCTCTTATAGAGTTTTGTAATTATCTTTGATTATTATAGCTACTGATACCAGTTACTGCTGTTCAGCAAGTACTATTGAAAAAAATGCAAATGATTTAGCCTGACAATGTTCATAACAACCTCTGGTCCAGAATTGTGGGGAAGAAGCAGAGACATACTCACCACCACCCCCATTTCACAGAAATTTAATCCCACGGACACTTCCCTCTCCTTGTTTCCCCCTGGATCACCCAGAATCTAAACTAGCTTGCTACTTTTTAGAATGCCCATAGGAAATGATTAGTTGCCTAAAGTAGGTGTTCAGTGTGCTTCAGTATGTTTAATATGCTCAGAAATACTTTATATTTCATCCAATGGCTTTCATTGACTTTTTCAGTTGGTCTGATTGCACGGATACAGTCTTAGTTATTGTAGTTATTTTGAATGGAGATGGGTTCTTTATTGATCGATTGATTCAAAGGAGATGTTTTACCTTTGTTCATATGTACACACCTCTGATTCAACCTAGAAGTCTGGGCAATCCCTATCTTTATAGTATAGTTTAATTCTTTCCATAAAACTGCAGTTTTGTATTTATTCTATCATCTCAGAAAACTTTTATTGCTTCTTTTAAAGGGACAGAGGCATTAGAACCCACATAACTCCTTGCAGAGCATTTAGATTTGTGCTCAGCAGAATACTACAAGACGTTCAAATGTTCTTATTTAGCAGCATTTACCCGTAGAAATTCTATACTGCATGAGTTTTTAAGGTCACTGTTTGTAGGAATAACTGTCCAGTCTTCTAATCTGCTGAACTGGCATCGCTGGAAGTAGTGCTTCTATAAATTAATGTCTGCAAACGTCGCTTTGAAAAAGCTAGCACTGATCAGCAGTATGGTGTTTATGATCTCCACTGGAAAGAAAATTGAATTTTAAACATTTTTCCAATAAGGGAAGAAAGAGGATGAAAAAAGATAAAAGAAAGGAGAAAAAAGGGGATATTGCTAAGAATGTATGTGGAAAGAAATTTGGGAGTTACAAAAAAAGAATAAGAGTAGAAAAAGGAAGAAAAATGAAGAAATTGAAGGCATGTCAAGGACTTCACAAAAAAACTTAAGGAATTGGAATCAGTGCCATCAGCCCTCCTCCAAATCAATCTAAATCACCCAGGATCAATTCATTCAAATAGCTTTTCCTTTTTTATGACTTTCCAGTCAAAGTGTTTCATGCTTCACTATTACTATTGAGGTGAAATAGGAAAAATACATTTTTTCCTCCTGACTTTTGGAAGCAACATAAACCATTTCATAGAACCGGTGAGGGAAATATCTAATATGGGACCGGTAGGTTTATTCTGTAGTGTGTTCTTAATTGAAATACATGGCCTGCGATTTTGAAAGTTCAGATAACTGGCTCAGGACCCTATTACACAAATATATTATGCCCTTTGCTGCATCCAAATATTAACCCAAAGTGCAGAAAAATGCTAATACTTTAAAAAGAAGAGAAAAATTAATAGGAACAAATGAAATTAGTTGAATAGCTACATGAATTGATGCAGGATCTTAGAGAGGAGAACACATCTATCATTTCTTTCTCACACACACACACACATATATACAGATAGAGAGAGAGAGAGAGAGAGAGAGAGAGAGAGAGAGAGAGAGAGAGAGAGAGAGTTGTTGATGATGATGGTTTCTTTTACTTTTTCCTTCTTATGTCAGTCATTTCTTGGACTGGGAATTCTGTTTCTTCCCAAATCAAATCATTTCTTGTGCCCAAGAAGGAAATAAGTGAAAATATTTGTACTGTGACCACATTTGACAAGTTGTTGACCACCTCTAAGCCTGAAATAGGGATGTTTCATCCATCTCTGTTGTCTAGGAACATCTCTGTTTTTTTCATTCACTTAGAATTTTACTTCCTTTTAAGATTTTTTAATATGAATGTTGTTCTTGTCCTTGAGCATACTGCCCTATCTGTTTATTTCACTCTGCATCAGTTAGTATAAACCTTAACATATTTCTCATAATTCCTTATTGTTTGTTACATAACAAATAATATTCTGTGATATTCATATGGCAGTTATTCTTCAGTTGATGCACACTTATTTTGTTTACAATTCTTTGAGGACCTAAGGAGTAGATACATTAATATTTTGGCATGTATTGAGTTTTTGCTTCTGTCTTTAACTGCCTTGCAAAATATTCCCATTAGTGCAGTTCCAGTGGTGAATGTATGGACAATTTAGCTATATTTTGTATATTAACCTACATTGATATTCAGAAAGATTAGATCAATCCATAGTTAAATCAATTATAAATTAGTAAGACCTCCCTGGCACCATCTATTCCTGGTTTTATTTTCTTTTTTGAAAATTTTCACTGGATCATTAATCAGAATTATTTTGATTTGCATTACTCTTACTATTTGTGATTGGGAGAAATTTATAAAATAGTCATGTATATAACATTTTATTTGAAAGCTATTTGTTATTGTCCTTTGACCACATTTGTTGAATATGGCTTTCCACATTACATATTTGCATCAATACTCCCCATGTGTCTTGAATATCAGACTTCTTCTAGTCCTACCCTCTATTTTCTTATTCTCGTATATCCATTGATTTCATTAATAAAAACAACTTTTTAATTTTAAGTAATCATTTTTTTCAGTTTCTGAGTTTTATGTTCTCTGTCCCTTGTTAGAGTAATAATTCTTTGGCTAGCCATAGTTGCAAAATGTAGCTCTTCTTCTGCTAATTTTAAAAACTATTGCATATAAGCAGATGGTATTACCTTTTAATTGTAATAATAGCTAATATTTATGTAGCAATTTAAGATATTCAAATGTTGATCCAAGTCATGGTTTTTTGTTTGTTTGTTCGAGTATTCTTTTTCTTTTTGGAGAGGGGAAGGTAGGTCAATTGAGGTTAAGTGACTTACCTAAGGTCAAATGGCTAGTAAGCATTAAATGTCTGAGACCAGATTTGAACTCAGATTCTCCTGACTCCAGGGTCAGTGTTCTATTCACTCTGTCACCTAGCCACCCCCCAAGCCATGGTTTTTAAACCTGGAACATATACCTTATAGTGTGTTCTCAGAGTCAAATGATATGTAGAGTTTAGTCACTGTCTTAGTACAATTCCAAACTGTTATCCAGATAATAATAGCAAATCAAAACACATTCTCTTTATGCATATATATATATATGCCTTATAAGTCCTGAGGATTCTTATCCCATCTCCCACTCCCATTTATGTGTCAGCTTCACAGAGTTAAGCTACATCTTTCTCCTCAGGACTCTAGGGTATGTGAGGGATCACTGGACAACGTCCAGTAATTCCATCAACTTCAGAACCCACTGGTGTGCTTTCTCATCAAGATTATCTGTTAAAAATAAATTTAGTCAATCAATCTTACCTAGATTTTAGGAAGGAGGTGGGACAAAAGGAGGAGATGGTACCAAATACCTTCCAAAAATCTGTGACACAATCCACCTCTAATACTTACAAAGTCATAGGGAAAATGGGCTCAGACTTAGAGATCATATGTGGAAAAAGGATTAAGTCACAGACTCTTAGTGTTACAAGTCCTTTATCCCCATTATTGGGGTGCTCAAGAAATATAATGTTATGATCTTTTTGCTAAGCTGCTTGTAGTGCCACAAGTCTAGTCTGTCCATGTCTTCAATTGATACCATTTAGAACAATGGTGGGAGGAGGAGAGGTCTAACATCTTCTAGACTCTTCCGAGATAGAAGTCATGGATGGGGTAGAGAGAAGAATTCACCAAAGTCAAAGACAAGGCTTTGACCCCACATGCTACTTTTCCAAAGAGTTCAGCTAGAACTTTACTGTACAATTTGTGAAACTAAAATGACCTGGGTGGTGTCAAACACACATATTTATTGAAATAATGTTTAGTATATCCCATTGAAATTAATTATGGCTTTTAAGTTTAGATATGCTATATATACATATGTGTATACATTTAAATATTTTAATGGAACTTCTATGCCTGTAATTTATATGATTTTTATTTAAAATAGTATTGTATTTTGTCAAGGCCTTTTTCTACATTTTTTGAAATAAATATGTGGTTTTGAGTGATTGTGTTTTTAATATAAATCAAATAACCTGAAATTAAACTGGTAAAGGAAAATCCTGGATAAGGAAATATAAACCAATTTGGGGTATCACTGGAAGTGGAATTTATATTCTTTTTTTTTTTTGCTTTTTTTTTTGGAGGGCAGTTGGGGTTAAGTGACTTGCCCAAGGTCACACGGCTAGTTTTTTTTGTGTTAAGTGTCTGAGGCCGGATTTGAACTCAGGTACTCCTGACTCCAGGGCCAGTGCTCTATTCACTGCACCACCTAGCCGCCCCTTGGAACTTATATTCTTAGAGAGCTGCCTAGAGCATTTAGAAGTTAAGTGACTTGGCCAGGGTCACACATTCTGTATGTGTCAGGAGTTTTCCTGGCTTTGAGTGCGTTTCTCATTAATATGATTGGTTACTTTCTAAATATCAAGCCAGCCTTGATATAAATCCAACTAGACAATAGTGAATTTGTTTTTGACATATTGCATTCTGGTTTTGTTTCCCTTAAGATTTTACTTAACATTTTTTAATCAACATATTGGACTTTAGGTCATCTTATTGCATCCTTTCCCGGTATAAGCAATAGTAATAAATTTAAATAATAAAAATAGTTTAATACAACTTTCTTTTTCAGTTTTTGAGAATAAATTTTGTACTTTAGATTTTAATTGTTCATGAAAATTTGAGATTTCTTCTGCAAATTTGAATAAGAGATTTCCTTTCTAGTAATTATTTGCATGAGGGCCCAATTTTTATTCTAAAATAGGATTAACACCTCTTTTTTATGTTCTCTTAATTTCAGCATATTGTATATTTATATAAAATCATTCATTTTGCTCAAAATCTGATTTTCATAAATTTTATATAAAATTGTTGATAATATTTCCTGTCATTCTTAAATTTCTTATCTTTCTGATATCACATTTTTTATTTCATTTATTTATTTGTTTGTTTTTGGTTTGATTTTCTTTCCTCTTTTATTTAGATTAGCTAAAGAAAGATCCATTTGGGGGGCATATTTTTAAAGAACTAAGTTTTAGTTTTGTTTATTAATTATATAGACTTTTTAGTTTCCAACTTCAGCTTCTAGTATTTCTCCTCCTATTCCCAAATTTCCTCTTTTATGCTTGTATAGATGGTGGTTTTTCTATCCTTTTAACTGAATATATAGTTCACCAGTCCTCTCTTTTTCTTCTGACTAATATATTCTTGAAGAAATACATTTTTTCAATGTGGATTTTTTTATTTGCATTTCATAAAAGTTGTCATACAATATTATTATCATTCTCTTTCTCATAATTATTGTTCTTATGTCTTGTTCTTTGATACCCTAATTATCCAGGATAGTATTAAGTCTTCATTGTGGTCTGTTACTTTTGGTTGTGTTTTATGTATTATTGACTATTATTTTTGTGCTACAGACTGAAATGAACGTTAAAAATTTCTGATTTTTAATATTTATCTTTTCTCTAGATGCAAATGGTCCATTAATACAGAACTTTGCATATAAGTTCTTCACCTGACCTGGAATAGACATTCTCCAGACCTAAAGACTGGCCTCCACAAACCATGTCCTGCCTTCCTTTCTCAGTCTCTTCATAAAAGATATAAACTGAACAAATTTTAATTAAAAATAATATTTGTATATGGGACTGGCAACTAAGTATTATGATTTAGTAAGCATAGTCAATGACACATTTCTTTAATTCAAATAAATATTGTATATTTGTGAGTCACCATTTTCAGCTATGATGGGTATTTAAAAAACAAGCCTTAAAACAAACAGGACATAGAACCAATTCATCAAATTGCTCTATCACACAATTTTTGACCAAAGTAATGGGACCCATTTGATTCATTAGACTGTGAGGTTGTGTGAAAGCAGTGTTTTTATTTCTTAATTTTATTTTTTTGCCTTTTTTGTCTCCCATTTTTGGCACAGTGCCTGGGATATACTAGGTACTTATTAAATCCTTGTTGACTTATTGATTTGATTTTGAATTTCTCTCAATGTGTTTTAATGAGAAAACATTTTTATACAGTGAGCATAATACAAAAAATTATTCAACTTTATTTTATTTTGAAATGTCTATTTGTATGTTTTATAATATGCATCATATATTATAAATGTTATACAGTTATATATTCATTTGACTTCTGGGGAACAACTTTCTCTACCAAGACAGATTGGTCCCTTCTCTCCAATTTATAATATAGTCTTAGAGAGTTACCTTGGGCATTAGGAACTTCATAAATTATTTCACCCACTGTCATCTTAATTTTGGGGCTAGCTCTGTGTCTAATAAAGCACATAGTCACATCTCAATGTGTTTATATAACTTGAAAAGATATAGATTATTAATAAATGGTCAGATGATATGAACAGGCAGTTGTTAGAATAAAAAAATCAAAGTTACAAATAATCATAGGAACAATATTCCAAATAATTACTAGAGAAATACAAATTACAGCAGTTTTAAAGGTCTATCTTATACCCCCCAGATTAGCAAAACTGACCAAAAAGGAAAATGACAAATGCTGGAGGAACTATAAGAAACAGGTAAATTAATGCATTGTTGTTGTAGTTATGAATTGGTTCAGGCATTCTGGAGAGAAATTTGAAATTATGCTCCCCAAATGACTAAACTATGCATTCACTTTGACTCAGCAATATCACTAATAGCTCTATACTCTAAAAATATCAAAGGAAAAGGAACCCCGCCCCCACCCCATGGACAAAAATATTTATAGAAACACTTTTTAAGGAGGCAAAGAACTAGAGACCAAGAATGTGCTCATCAATTGAAAATTATTAAACAAATTGTGGTCATAGGAATGTGATGGAATACTAGCTATGTTATAAAAAATTTTGAAAGGCTTGGTTTCAAAGAAATATGAAGAGACTTTGTATGAACTGATGTAGGGCAAAGTAAGCAAAACCAGAAGCACAATTAAACAGTAAATATAGTATTATAAAGACAAACAGCTTTGTAAAACTTAAGCACCCTGATTAACTAACACAAGGACAAATCACAGTTTCAGAGGGCTCAAGATGAAACATGTTAAATACTTCCTTAAAGAGAGTTGATGGACTCAGGGTGCATATTTACAGGCACAGGCACAAACAAACACACACACACACATTTTGGATATACTCTCTGTGAAACTATGTATGTTTGTTACTAGGTTTTAAGTTATATTTTTCTATTTTTAAATCGGTCATATGAAAAGTATGAGGGAAAGAAGACAGCTTTCTATCAATTGAATTTTTTTAAATTCTGAGCACAAATTTGCCTTTGTAACTTTCAACATTTTTTCTTATTTTGTCATTGTAAAGCCAATCAACAGTAGATTCCTAAAAGAATGCTACTGTCAACAGCTTTTAAGATTTGGATTACACAGTATTAGTGAACACTCTGTTTATTCCATTACAAATCTAGATTCAGTACAATGTTCACAGTTTCAACA
>JAQQSW010000459.1:0-41050 GCA_028646575.1 Pseudocheirus occidentalis | reverse complement strand
TACTCAGTCTGTTAGAAATGTTTTCTTGTAACGTTTCAATAGCAGATCAGATCAGGTCTCCAGAGCCAAAGGGAAGTAAAGGGTTGAGGCAACTAGGCTGAAAATTTCAAACCTACATATTCAGTTAATCTAGATTACTCAGGTCCCTGGAACCACCCTACCGAATGGCGTGAAAGAAGCTCCTCTAAGAAAGATGCCATAAGCAATTAAGGTGCTAGTCCTAAACTTCTCTATGCTTTAATACAGTGAATAAGAGCATTGGGACTACAATTATTAACACTGATCTGTGTAGCCTCTATAAGAACTCACTTCACAGAGCTCCTATCAACTAGGAAATTATGTGGTATTTATTGCAATTAAGTAAGTAAACATGTCTTAAACCTCTCAGGTGAGAACATCAGGGAGTGGGCCTAGTGAGGCATTGAATATATTATTTCTTGTTTTCATAGGAAACTGCCTGCATGTGAGGAAAGAGTCTGAAGCTGTATCTACCCCATGCAAAGAGAGCCAATCAAGTTTGTCAATTCAATGAAACTGAAAATCAATCAACTGGGGGTTTTTAAGAATCAATTAGAGGAGAAAGGAGACTGAGCTGGGTAGAGGGGAAGATTAAACTGGGTATTTTACATCAGAGAAGAAAAAAACAACTGCTGGATTCAACTGACTATGATTTTCTTGGACTATTGACCAAAGTATAAAATGACTGGGCAGATGGGTTGTATGTGAGGGGAGAGGGAATGGTGGTATTAGTAGAATACAACTATTATTTCAGTTCAGATAAATATTACCAGCCCTGGTTGATACTGAAAACATGGAAATATCAGACCCCAAACTCTTTAAGAGAAAAATAGTCTTCTCAGATTTCAAAAAGAAATCCTAAATGTCATATATATATAAAGATTCCTATACACCCTGATAAGGTCCTATGCTCTAAGGACTGTTGTACAGTTATCCTTTCCACCTCATGGGGGTGAGGGGTATGGGTGGCCCCTCAATCTGGAAAATATACTTAAAAGTTTTGGTCTTACATTCCTACCAGAGAAGAAGTCTCAATTATTATGGTATTAAATGATAAAATATGTTGATATTATATAATATTTTCCATTGATTTTATTCATTTCTAAGTTTCTAAACTTTTTCTCTGTCTTCTTCTGGCATTCATCTGCAGTTTCTGCAAACACCCCCCAAAATTCCCATTTTATTACTTGTGCTGAAGTATGTTGAAACTGAGATGGGGAATGTCACTATGTGGAAAATTAGTAAGAACCTTGGAAGCCAAGAAGCCCAATCTCTCCTTTTCCAGTTGAGCAAACTGAGTCACTGACAAATGTATTAGATAGAATATCTGGGCTTAGAGTCAGGAAGGCCTGAGTTCAAATTCTGACTATGAAATGTATTAACTGGGAAAGTCACTTAAATTCTCTGAGCTTAAGCTAACTAAGACTATAAATTATAGGCAGAGGTACTGACTTGTCTTGGTGGAAGCTTCTCAAAAAATAAAGAAATGAAATCATCAGTTCAGTTTCTATGATGGCCCAGTCTCTACAGAATTCTTACAGATCACCCCTAAAAAAGACCAATAATTTCATTTTAGAAAGAATTTTCTTTGCAAAGCTTTTCCTTTATATTGTAGCTGAAACTGCATATCACCATTACCTAACCTTAAAATAGGCTGCCATTTGAAATATTTCTATAATTTGAAACTCTCTTTTATATGACTTAAGTTTGTTTTCTTTTTTTTTTTTTTTTGGAGTGGGAAAGGCAAGGCAAATGACATTAAGTGATTTGGCCAAGGTCACGCAGCTAGTAAGTGGGTCAAGTTTGGAGGTCAGATTTGAACTTAGGTCTTCCTGACTTCAGGACCAATGTTCTATTCACTGGGCCACCTAGCTGCCCCCAAGACTTAAGATTCTTTAAAAGTTAAGTGCACATTTTTTTTCTTTCCATTGAAGCAGTCAAAGAATCTCTATTAAAACAACGGAAGATAGAAAGAAGAGACGTTCCAGGGCAGAGGAAAAGGAATTGTTCATCTTTCTTCCTCCTCCAGTGTCCTCAAGTTCCATGCACATAGTAGGCATCTGATAAATACTGAGTACTGTGAGACCTTGATGCTAGCCTGGAAGCAGTGCTCAGCTATGAATTATGTCTTACTAGTATTATACCCTATGCTATGCATAGTAATTAGATTTAATAATAAAAAGATCATGGAAGGTCTGCTGTTTTCTTGTTTTGTGTACAGTGCATAAAATGACTCTGTGGTTATAATTAAGTGATGTTTTAAGGGTATAAGTGGAAAGATGGGAAGTGAGTCCCAGGTGGAACGGTTTAATAAAGCAGAATTTTATTAACTCGTTCATTTTTTTGAAGAAGATAATATAGTTACACTAAAACTTATAAAATACTGCTACTTTAAGGAAACTTAAAATGAACCAGACAAATTATCTATTCTTTTAATTATTCGCAAATGTTCTTGAAATCTGATATTTTGTGATATTCATATAAGGCTATAGAAATTTGGAAAAGGCATGTAATTCTTCTAGCAGCTTGTTCTCCTGGCAAAGAATCCTGACTTAACCACCCTCAAATCAAATATGATTCAGAAATGTTCAGGGACATAAATTCTAAAATAAAATTTTAAAAATCTCAAAAATGAATAAGCTACTCTCTCCTTCCCAACCCATCTAACCGTGCTCTACGCCTTGCCAAGTTCATCATTAACAATTCTGACATGAACTACTTATTCTCTCCTTAATAGGACACATGTTTTCCCACCTCTAAGACCTCTGCAGATTTTTTTCTCTGTACCTGGACTGAGCTATTTCTCTCTTTCTACCTATTGATATTCTGCCCATCTGTGAATTAACTTGGAAATGCAAAACTAAATAACCGATACTCCATTAATCATTCTTCAACCTCTTCCTGCTCTGATTTCTCAGAATTTAATACTACTTTTGTACTTTTCAAATAGTTTTAAAAAGTCAAGATTGTGTATGGTTATTATTTTGAAACTCAGTAATGCTACATGAACGACTCTCTCTCTCTCCTTTTTATCTTTTCTTCTTCCTCTTTTCTCTCTTATTTTTCTTTCACAAAGAGAAAATTGATGGATGGATTTGTCATAAAAACTAATGTGTTAGAATGGGAAAAAAAATCACTGATTTGGAGTCAGGATATGAAGATTCAGCAATCCAAGCTTCATTTCCTAACTAAGTAATGCTGATTAAGTCACTTAAGCTAAGTCTCAGTTTTCTCACCTGTAAAATAGAGATAAAAAGTGTCCTTAGTTATCTGAAATGACTACTTTGGGAAAGTGCCATATAAACTTTAAAGCACTGAATAACATAAGATACTGTCACTGTGGCTAGGCTTAGAACTCTAAAAGAAGTCAATGAAATGCAACAAAATTTATAAAAGCTAGATTTGCTACTGGAGGGGATGTGGAAAAATTAATAAATTGTTGGTGGAGTTGTGAACTGATTCAATCATTTTGTAGAGTAATTTCGAACTATGGCCAAAGGGCTAAAAAAATCATTTGATCTTATGATACCACAATACCACTGCTAGGTCTGTATCCCAAAAGAGACAAAAAAAAAAGTAATGAACTTAGATGTGCAAAAATATTTATAACAGCTTTTTTCTGGTAGCAAAGATTTGGAAACTAAGGGAATGTTCATCAGTTGGGGAATTACTGAACAAGTTATGATATATGATTGTGATGGAATACTATTGTTCTCTAAGAAAAAATGAGATAGATGCTCTCAGGAAAACCTGGAAAGATTTATATGAACTGATGCAAAGTGAAATGAATAGAACCAGGAGAACACTGTACACAGTAACAGCAATATTTTGTGACTGGCTTAGCTCTTCTCAATAATACAATGATCCAAGACAGCTCTGAAGGACTTATGATGAAAAATACTATTCATCCCCAGAGAAAGAACTGATGATGACAGAATACAGATCAAAATATACTTTGTTAAACTTTATTTTTTGAGAGTTTTTTTTGGGGGGTAGGGGGGTTACATTTTCTTTCACAATATGAGTAATATGGGAATATGTTTTATGTGAATTCTTATGTATAACCTTAAAAAAGCTATATTTACAAGAAAAGTTGAGGTTGTTATGTGATAAGTGATTGAAAATACAGAAGTTCAATGATATAGCATTGATAAAAATGGTATTTAAAAAATTAATCAGGCACCTTCACTAGAAAGTTGGCAGAAATTCAAAATTAGAAAGCAATCTAAATCTCTGTTGTATTGTAAATACTAAATACACTGACTAGAGAAAATTCCATCATCAATGTTTCATACTATATATATATATATATATTTGGGGTGGCTAGGTGGCACAGTGAATAAGCACCGGCCCTGGGGTCAGGAGGACCTAAGTTCAAATCCAGTCTCAGACACTTAACACAAAAACTAGCCATGTGACCTTGGGCAAGTCACAACCCCAATTGCCCCCCCAGAAGCCAAAAAATTAAATTAAAATGCCTCACCTTTAAAAAATGAATGAATGAATAAATGGCTGAATAAATAAATAGATAAATGAATAAATAAATAGATAAATGAATGAATAAATAAATAAATAAATATTCTTTAATGAGAAATAAGAAGATAAAAATGAAG
Organism: Pseudocheirus occidentalis; assembly: GCA_028646575.1. Lineage (NCBI taxonomy): Eukaryota > Metazoa > Chordata > Mammalia > Diprotodontia > Pseudocheiridae > Pseudocheirus > Pseudocheirus occidentalis. Next base: position 36,419 of record JAQQSW010000459.1, on the reverse strand, counting down.
TGGTTTTACAAAGTGTGGTCCCTCTGGCAGTTAGATATGAATGGTCAGTTGGGGTTTGAATTAATGGTAACTCACAGATGGAAATCGGTTATGAAATATGTGTGACAGTGGTTGTGACAGAATCCTAATAAAACTGCCCCCAGCACCAACATTCTAACTTCATTATAGGCCTGGCCCCACTGAACAGCAGGTCCACTGCGCCTACTGAGCCAGCCCTTTCCCAATGTCCTGACTTCTTTATATACCCCTCACTGCTCACTGAAACAACAGGTGTGTCCCTGAACTCTTAGTTCCCACAGAAACAGCAGGTATGCCCATTTGATGGGAACCCAACTACTGCCTCTACCAATGCCCCCAGACCCATTCCCACAAAAACAGGTATGTTCTTGTATTCAATCACAATCACATCATCCATCTACACCAAGTCAGGACCACAATACTTAACTATCTGTCTTAACCAGACAGAATCACAATAGCCAGCCAGTTGGAGGGCAGCATGACCAGAATGTTTAACTACCAAATCATAGATGGGATCCTTCTTCCATTACCTAATCCCTTAACAAACCCCTCCTTCCTTACCTAATCGTTAACCAACTCCAACTGCCTTTTAAATCTTTATAATATTCCTCTATTCTATGTAAATTTCTGGTATGTAATTGCATCTTCACCCTATAAAAATCCATCTTGCTTTCTCTAAAGTGGCTGGTTCTTGTTAGCATTTAGCACACCTCATGAGAGGTGTCAATCTCAATAAATGCCTATACTTGGATTAGAGGTGGTCTGACCCTGCATTCTTTGAGACGGTTCCACCACCACACACCATGAAACCACAACAGTTTTAGGGTGGGCAGAGACCCCACCTCAACAGTTTTTGGTATCCCTGGATTTAAACTTTAACAGCTGGGGAGAGCCTTAAGCTGTTCTTCAATGTGTAGAATTGTAAAAAGAGGGAGGAAACTGAGACTTTTTCCTAAGGTACCAAATCTAGTGCCTACAGACACTGCCTGTAATTCTTCAACAATGTAGAATTGAAAGAAATTGTCTAAAGTAGAATGCTACAAGATATGGTAGATGAGAGCGACCTCTTTCTTGACTCTACCCTATTCCATTAGTCTCCACCCTATCACTCAAGGAGTCTCAATAGCAATGGCTTCTTATTAGTGTCCCAATGTCTCTGTCTTGCCCACATGTGATTTCTCACCTCTTCCCTCAAATAAGTACATCTTCTGTGTGCTTAATGGTTTTTGGTACTTGTCCCAGGGACAATAATTCTTAATTATATCTCTGCCTACCTCAAAAGTGAAGCCCAAAGGTGCAAAACACAAGAGGAAAAGAAGAAAAAAAAGGGGAAAAGTTACATGATAATTGCATTATGCATTTTAAAAGAATAGCAAATGTACATAAAAAATTTTCAGTTTTCAGTATAATCATCTTTTTTTAAAAAATTATACTGTGTTATAGAAAGGCTTGTTTTATTTTATAAATTAAAAATAAAATGAATATGTTTAAAAAATAAATGCATTCATAGTAGGTGCTCATGTCCATGTTCCTACTTCACCCTCTCTGCACTATCCTTTTGCTTTTTAGTTCCAAAGTCCTTTGTTAGCCATCTCTTAGAACAATTATTTCCTTTTCGTTCAGCATATACCATTAGATGTTATTGTTTCTAGTGAAAGAAAAGTCCTGTAGATTTTAGTATACATGAAATGGATTTCATTTGGGATAAATGTAGCCTACTGTAGTCAATTTTCATACATGAAATCAATATAACAGTTTAGGATTCGTTGTGAATCAACCAGGATTCATTAATTAATTCAATAAAATTTAAGTGTGAAGTACCCATTGTATTTAAGCATTACATACTTGAGGCTGGCATAGTCTTTAGATACTACCTTCAGATAAAATATAATACACCTGGGATAGAGGCTTTGTGTCCTAAGACATAATCCAGAATTAAGAAATCATACAACTAAAATAGTGAAAATCCAGATCTCAGAAGAGAATTCAAAAATTCTCCAAGGCTTGATTGGAGGAGATCTTCAAAGTCAGATGTAAGGAGGATGCAGATATGCAAATACTCAGAAATCATATAGAGAAGTGATCTATTCTATTTTTACCCACCCTGTGATAAGAAAACACGAAATAAGCACTATTTAAAGACCCCAAAGTGGTCTAGAATCTAGCTTTGAAAACTCAGCTCAACTTTGATTATTTCCATGAAGCACTTCCTGGTCCCCAAGTTGGTGTCCTCCCTTTTCTACCACAGGCCTCACAAAGCATTTGGTTCTGTACCTCTCATGGACACAATATGCATTTTATTTTGGATTATTTGTGCATTTCCCCCTGCTAAAGTCCTATAGTTGAGTTCATATTGTCACGGGTCCTCTCAGGTTCGATGTTTAGCATGAACTTTTATATGTCCTACCAAGGATTAAGAACTTGGATTGGGGCTCTGATAATGGATCGTTTATCTCTTGTCTGAGGAACAGCTTTGCTAGTGGAATAGAATTTCCATGCATTTGCCCAAAGTGCGATACCCTTTTTGGGCAAATAACTTGCCAAAATTATCTGGTGAGCCATAGAGAGGATAATGACCTTCATCTATGAATTAGAACTCCTTAAAAGCAAAGGTTCTTTCATTTTTGCCTTTATATATCCAGAATATCACTTGATACCTTGCCCATATTAGGCATTTAATATACGACAACTAATGATGCATTGAAAATAGTGCTGAATTTAGCAACTGAGGACTCTGGTTCACATTTGAATTTTGTTATTTATCATCAGTGTTACCTCAGACAGGCCATTTCACCTCAATAGGGCTTACTTTTCTCTTCTTCAAAATGAGGCAATTGTTCTAGATGTTAGTTCTAAATGCTCTTCCAGCTGTAAAGCTAGGATTCAAGGACTGATTGTTTGATTAATCCAGGGAAGGAATGCCAGCATTGACAAATTACAGATGGTTGAATGTAAAAATTCTCTGTGTAGGGGTAGCTAGGTGGTGCAGTGAATAGAGCACTGGCCCTGGAGTCAGGAGGACCTGAGTTCAAATCCGGCCTCAGACACTTAACACAAAAAAACTAGCCGTGTGACCTTGGGCAAGTCACTTAACCCCAACTGCCCTCCAAAAAGCAAAAAAAAAAAAAAAGAATTCTCTGTGTGTCATATATCCATCTAATAATGCAAGAAATCGATGAAGGCTGCTACTATGTCTTATCTAAACTTCCCATCTTGAATAATGCCTAATATAGCATTCTATATTGTCTTAAAAAGGGGCAAACAAAAAGTCAGATATCCAACCCTGCTTAAGGAAATGTAAACAATTTAACCACTCATTGTAAAAAGACACTATGACATGCTCAAGAACCCAGAATTGTTTCTGGGAAATCTGTTCATTACAGACGTTCCTCCCAACGCGCTGTGTGTTAAAATATGGGAAAAGCTGACTAATTCTTTTTAAGTCTGTGCTTGATGGTGATGGTATGTGCTAGCAATGTCATTAGATATTTCCTTAGCTGTCTCTTCAGAAGGGAGCTAGAAACTCTAGTTTTGTTAGGGGACCTGGTTCACAATTTGAGCAATTGTTTTTCTAAATATCTATATTAAAATATGTAACAACATATTCTTTTTCACATATGAAAGCAGAAAGCCATATAAAATACATAAAATACGTAATTGTATAGAGCTTGTCTTTTTCTAATATAGAACAAGCTGAGTGAGTTTAAATGGTTTAAATAGTTATTACAGTCTGACTGTGATGTGTTCTTCCCTCTATACTTCCTAAGGAATTTCTTGTATTATAATAATGGTTTCTAGAGGGATAAATTGCATACACAGAACCAACTGCTGAAAACTGTAGGCGGCTCACACAGCGTGATGTAAATCACACGATGGGATACCATTTCTTTATAACGACATTGCCATTAAATTCCAAGAGATGCAGCCCACCACAGTACCAGCAAAATCCACCCACATGCTTAAATAGATGTTGGGGGACTGGGTTTCTTGAGAGTAGGTCATGGGATAAGAAGGCTTGGTCTGATTAACATCTGAGTCCACCATCTAATGGGCTAAGTGTGAATCATAGGGAACCAATTGGTGGTTCCAGAATAAGGCATAATAAATGGTCTAATATAGTCAGTCTAATATGACTAATTGGGCAGGGGGGGAGAAGGGAAGAAAGAAGCAACTATAATGAATACGTGGGTCTTTAAAGTCATTGTCAGCTCCCTTTTTCTGTCACTCCTGCATGCTCCCCAGCAAACATTCTCATTAATGGGAAGATGTAATGGACAACATGGGGAAATGGTTGAAATTTTCTGAAAAGATCTATTTTCTGCTACTATGGAAAATAGATTTTGGTTGTTAATCATAATACTTCTTTTCATAGGACCTACTATTCTTTATTTTTCTCCAGTTATTTCTTTTAAAGTCAAAGCAATTTATAGAACATTCCAGAATTAAGTTTTAGTTGATGCAAACTTTTCTCTTGGGGCAGCTGGATAAGTAATGATCATCCCCTCCCTTTGGGCAAACCATGGCTCAGTCTTTCTTCCCCAAGTTAACATCTTAAATTTGATAACAATTCTATCACCAACCATGGAGAGATATAGTGTCATAAATTTGAGGGTACAGAAACATTAATTGGATTGATTATTTGAGGCAGTTGTACTTAACAAGGGTAAACAATGAAAAGCCCTTTTGGCAAAGATCTGGTTCAAGTTTTTTTTCAGAGAAATTTTGTAAAAAGTGCAATTTCATTTTTTGCCCTCTTTTTACTTGAGACAGTCCAGAGGTGAGCACAACAAGAAAACTAGCACATGTGGGGTTAGAAGATAGTTTGGGAACTAAAATTATCCAGTGTTCAGGGAATGAAAATTTGTAGTTTTATGAAACAAAGTCCCTCTAATTATATAATCCCCTCTTTATTATGCTCCAAAATTATTCCCTATTCAGCCTGATGAATTTAACTAGTCCTTGACCCTGCTTTCTGATTGGTTGAGAATTGTAGGAAGGTTGGATTATTTTCTTCCAAACAGTTAGCAAACTGACCATTTCACAGTTTCTTTGCTATGCAAAAGGATCCATTACAGGATTCCTTTAAACAATGACCTCATCCAATGCAATTAAAACAGATTCTGACTTATAAAGTATTTATTTCCACACAACTTTACAAAAATATGTCTGCTATGGAAAGCAAAGTATTCTTTTGTATAATTAATTTATTGTCTTGAAATTTTTTTTAATGGGCATAGAGATGACTGAGATAGAAGGCTTAATTTCCTGGCTTTGTATCACAGGACAGATCAATAATTAGAGTCCACACTTGGAAATTGGGATGCCAGAATCTTAGATTCCATTTACAGACTCCAAATTGACTCCTTAAGCATAATTTTCTATATATATATTTCCATCAGTTCAGTTCCTTTCTTATGTGAAGAATACAAAAAGAGAACATCACTGGTATTCAATTTTATTTATATTTTATACTTTTTAAATTTTTTCCCTGTAACTGAACTTATTTTTCTTCAGAATGATCGACTTCATTATGAATGCATCTGTTATATCACATGTAGAATGTTTACAGTGACTGGCATGTGAAAAATCGATGGAAATGGCAAGGAGAACCCCAGTAAGCCTATTTCTGATGAATTATGTCCTTAAATATATGCCCTGTATGTGGTAGAAAAATGTATTGATTACTGGGAACTGTTTCTGCAATGCCAATAACATGCCACTCTCTTGGACTTCCCCTGAAGCAATAGGGTTTAATCAACATGGTCCAAAATAAGAAATTGACTACCAAGTAGGAGGCTGAAAGATGAAATTGACTAAAACTTATCAAATAAATAACCATTTAAAACTCAAGGAAAACATCTATTCATAAGCAACTTTTGCTGGGCAGTTATTTGCTTGTATCTGTCACTATGAGTAGCATACTAGAGAGATTACTTTACAAAGCTTATGCAACTTATAGGACATATTGACATTTGCCTTTCTATATGCTACTGAATATGAAGACATTTTAAAATTAATGCATACCATTCTAAAATGCCACTTTTGTGATTTAAAGAGAAGCTTTCCTGTTATTAAGAACATATATATACACATACATATATATATATATATATATGGAGGGAGACAGAGAAAGAGGGAGAGGAGACAGAGAGAGAGAGAGAGAGAGAGAGAGAGAGAGAGAGAGAGGAAAGAGAGAGAAGGAGAGGGAGAGGAGACAGAGACAGAGACAGAGACAGAGGAGAGAGACAGAGAGAGGGAGAGGAGACAGAGGGGAAGGGAGGGAGGGAGAGAGAGACAGAGAGACAGAGAGACAGAGAGAGACAGAGACAGAGACAGACAGAGAGAGAGACAGAGAGAGACAGAGAGAAAGAGAGAGAGACAGAGACAGAGACAGAGACAGAGAGGAAAGAGAGGAGGAAAGGAGAGAGGGAGAAGAGAAAGAGAAGAGAGAGACAGAGAAAGAAAGAAAGAGAGAGAGAGAGAGAGAGAGAGAGAGAGAGAGAGAAGACAGACAGAGAGGGGAGAAAGACAGAGAGACAGAGAGAGAGCTTCAAGGAGCTCTCAATATCAACTTCAATGTCCTTTTTGTTGTTGAAGTTGTATCTCACTTTATTCCCAATTAAGGGATCTAGAAAGACTGACACTTTGAAAAGCTTTCTTTGATGTGAACATCTACCAAATCTGAAGATGTGGTGCTATTTCAAGAAAAAGAATTACCCTGCTGCACTCTCATAGTAGTGAGAAATTACTCTAACAAGAGAGGTGAGCTGATTCCTTCTCACACTGGAAAAAATGAGTTTTGCTGACATTTCTTGTTTTCTCTAAAGTTGGACTACATAGAGAATGTTGTCTTTGGGTTGGTTAAATCCTTTGAACCTTCTCTGCAAATTTTTGCTGCCTACTATTTCACTCAAGATTCATGTGTTTTCCTGAGTACATTTCCTGGAAATGCATTAAATTTTTTAAAAATTTAAATGTAACCTATTTATCCCATTTCAAAATGTCCCCTGAAAACAGTTTCAATTCAACTATTTCTATGCATATAAATCTGAAATTTAAGGTGATTCAGTTACTTCAGTATAATGTTCATAATTTAAAAATGGAAACTGATTGTGTTTTTCCTTTCTTGTGTTTTCAGTGGGGGAGTGAAGGAGAAAGAGGGGAGGGAATTAGAGGGAGAGAGAGTCAAAGATACAGAGACACAAAGGGAGACAGAGACCTAACAAGAGAGCAAGAGAAAGCAAAAGAGTATGGGGGGGGGGTGATGGAGGAGGAGGAGGAGAAAGAAGAAAGAAAGAGGGGAAGGAGAGAATGGTTCTAATCAACACTATCATCTTCCTTATTTTGAGCCTAGATCTGCTTCCCTGTAAATTTCTCCCACTGTGTTTATTGACAGTCTCTACTTAGACACACTAAGTCTGCTCCCTTTTCTACATTACAATCCTTTAACTAGATAAAGATAGTTTTATTGTCTCACTCTTGGCTACTCAAACATAAATACATATATGCATCTATAAATACATACATGTGTGCATATATATATGTGTGTGTGTGTGTATTCTCATCTCCAGAAACAAAATGTCTTTCTTTTTTCATTCTTTTAACCATTCTTCATATAATACACATTTCAGAACCCTTACTCTCTTGACTGCAACCCATGAACACATTCTAATTTTTAGTATTTCTTTTAAAATATTGTGCCCAAATCTGAGCACTATACTCCACATACAGCAATGGACATATTATTTATTTTAGCATGAACAAATTTCTCAAATTTTGGAGCAAGAAGGTGTATGTATATCATGTTTTTTTTACAGATGACAAAAGTGAGGGTCAAAGTAATTTAAATATGACAATCAAGAAAACTGAGGTAGTAAAATATCAGAGCTACAATTAAAATTTAAAAAATATATTTTCACATTTCAAACACAGGAATCTTTGGGGAGCAGCATATTGCCTTGAATATAAGATTAATGAAGCCTTGAATTGGATTCTGTAGAAACCACATCACACTGTTGGTTTCTAAGACATTTACAGCCAATTAAAATGTCTTCTAGGTCTTCATTCATGTCATTAACATAAAACTTGACTGGAATAATACCTAAGATAGAGTCCTATAGCAGTATGATAGAGACCTTCCTCCAAGGCAACATTCACCTAATTATCCATTGTCTAGACAAGTTAAAAGTTCACCTGTTTCCTCTATCATCATGTCTTTGCAGTTTAAAAACCACATCACTGGTCTCAAACTCAAACCGTGCATAAGTATCCTTATGGTCATATACTGACTTAAAAAAAAAACCAAACATATTAACATTATCTATGTCCTAATTCATTTTAATTTATTGTCTTCAAAACTTTCTAGTTACTGTTATTATATGTTTGACACCTCTGATCTAGTCTCTATACACACACACACACACACACACACACACACATCTTCTTGGTGATTTTATCCAATGTCTAAATATGATCAACATGTTATGTCTGTAGCATCATAAGCTCAGAGATTTAGAGCTGATAACAACCTTAGAGACCTTTGATGAAGTAAATTAGGTATATGTAGAGTTTAAGCAATTTACCCATAGTCACAATCTAGAAAATGACTGAGTTGAGATCAGTTTGTCTGGCTCCAAATCTACCCATTATGCCATAGTGTTCTTTTATGCTTATTTTTTGACCTATTGTCCTTTCAACTTTATAAAAACAAGGAAATTAGGTTAGTTTGTCAAGATTTGTTCTTAATACTCCATTCTGGATCTTAGTTGCTTTCTAGTCTTATTTTAATAATAATATAAATTTTAGTAGTGGCAGTAATAATAACAATGACAATTGATTTTTAGAATGGTGCTGAGGACTGACCTATTTGTTGTCTATTAACTACTATATTCTATCATTTTTATTAAGTCATAATCATCAATATTAGGGAAACATTTTTAGAAAGCACTGCTTTAGGCATTATAGGGAATACAACAGGAATAAGAGCTACTTTTCATGAAAGATGAGTTGAGGTTTAGCCATTATGAAGTAGTAGAGTGAGGAGGAGGAGGAGGGAGAAAGGGAGAGGGAAAAGGAGAGAACTGGACTTGGAAACAGCCAACTTAAATCTAAGTATCAGCTCTATTGTTCTACTATTTACTATGTGATAACAGGGAGTCATTCAACCTTTATTAATTTCAATTTCCTAATCTGTAATGGGGATAATAATATTTATGCTTCACAAAGATATTATTATTATTGTGACTATTATTAATGTGATTTTTAAACTGCAAAGGATATGATATATCATTAACATCACTCTGAGTTTAGAATACCTGGAGAAAATCAAATAAGGGAATTCATTTGAAATAACGCTATAAGGAAACAATTTTGTGCCTTCATTTTAGTTCCTTTGTGCTATAAGTAAATTGTTCTTACAAGGCTAGGTAATTTCCAGGGTTATACATAACTGAAAATCAATTAGTACTTAGTTAGGAACAGTATTTGATAATACCACACTGCTCATTGCCCCATTCTCGTGTTCCAAGAAGTCTGGATCTCCCTGAGTTCTTAGGACAATATGATACTAGAAAGTATTATTCTTCAGGTTGTTTACAGTTAACTCACAGGTAATGATGTCAAGAATTGTGGAAATGTAGGCGACCATTTGGAGCTTTAAAAAAATGAGACATCTGGAAATGAAAATTAATAAAGCGTTCTAAAATAGACCCTTACTTAGCCTGAGGGAAAATGAAGACTGAGCCATAATTGGGAAATTATCTTTATGCAGATAAAAGATAAGCTAATATATGATGGAAATCAGCTAACCTCCATCTTCCCACTGGACAGAAGGAAGAAAAATGACCTTAAACACAAATCAGATTGAACAGAAAAAATTTCAACAAAACATATGTGACAAAGTCACTCTTATTATGCATGTGGACAAGATGGAGAGATTTGGACTAGATAATAGTACCATTAGGTGAAATCTTAAGTGATAAAATGATGACCCCAAAGAGTAGTCATTAATAGAATCATGTCAAAATAGAAGCACATCTTCAGTGAAGTGCCCCAAGGCATTTTTTCTCTGTCCTATGCTATTTGACATTTATATCAGTGACTTGAATGAAGGCATGAATGATAGGTAAATCAAATTTGCAGTTGGTATAAAGCTTAGGAATATCATAACAAGTGGTACAATAGAATCAGGATGCCCAAATATCTCAACATGCTATTATACTACTGTACCATACCCAACATGATTGAAGTTACTTAGGATTAATATGAAGCTCCACACTTGAGTTCCAAAAATCAACTTCACAAGTGCAATATGTGGGAAGTACAGATAGACAAAAGATTATGAAAAAAATCTATTATCCTTTTTAGAGAATGTGTACTTTTGCTGAAATCATTCTCCTTCTAATCACCCAGGTTGACATCAGCCTTCCTTGTCACTGTCCTCTTTCCCAGTGACCATATGTGAACAATATATCATGACTCATCACCATATTTTTGCACAGGCTATATGTTCCATGCCTGGAATGCACTGTTTTTACTCCCCCGCATTTAGAGTCATTATTGTTTCTCTCTATAACCACAAGTTCTCTTGATGATTCATTGCAGTGACCCCCTACAAGGATCAAATATAAAATCCCGTTTGGCTTCTAAAGCCCTTCATAACCTGGATCTTTACTTTGCTGTTGTTCAGTTGTCTGTCACATCTGATTCCTCATGACCACATTTAAAATTATCTTGGCAAAGATATTAATTTGCTATTTCCTTCTTTAGCTCATTTTACAGATGAGGAAACTGAGGCAAACTGGTTTAAGTGACTTGCCCAGGGTCACACAGCTAGTAAGTGTCTAAGGCCAGATTGGAACTCATGAAGGAGTCTCCCCACTGCACCACCTAGCTCCCCTTCTTGTCTCTTGCATTTTCACTGGTTGTACCATGTGGTTGTAATCCTCTCCATCCTTGTCTTTGCTCCCTTACCTTTCTTTCAGATCTCAGCTAAAATCCTAGCTTCTACCAAAAGATTCTTGTGTTCCTCCTTAATGACAGTGCCTCCCGTCTGAGGTTATCTTCCATATATGTTTTATATTTCTTATTGCTACATAGTCATTTGCATGTTGTTTCCTCCATTAGATTGTAAGTTTCCTGAGGACACACTCTATTTTTTGTCCTTCGTGCTATGCTCAGTTCAGCTCAACAATTCAACAACATTCTAGCGTACAACAAGAACAACTGGATATTTTATTATTCCCTGGAATCAGTATTACTGTAATCGTGTTGAACCTGCTAGAAACACCCCTCCCCTACTCCTCTAGTCACGGCTTTTCCCTCTGATTTTTGCCCTTTAATTTCATAGTTTAAGATTATAAGATTTAAAATTGGAAATAGCTTTGACTATCGTCACATAACTGGTGCTCCCACACAACATCTCCAGGACTCTTGCAACTGTTCCATATCCACCTATAAAAGATCAGGGCTCTTTTGTGGAGTAGAGGTTTAATAAACAAATTAAACATAAATAATGTTTACTAGGAGCCTACTAGGTGCAAAAGTTGTGTTAGAGGCAAGAAACAGAAAGATGAAACACTGCTCGGTTCCACCCTTCAATGTGCTCGCAAAGTACTTGAGCAGAGGGTCGTGTGCACATTTCTGTAACAGGTTAGAAAAAGGATTAAGGGCACAGAAGAGATCATGTGGAATGGATCTGGAGACTTAAGGATAGAAGTAAATAACATATTGAATCTATAATGTTGGACTGGGAATCATAAAGAACAAAACCAAACCTGAGTTCAAATCTCAGCTCAAATCTTCTGACTATGATTGACCTTAGGCAGGTCATTTAATCTTTCCCAGCCTCAGTTTCTTCATCTGTAAAATGGAAGTCAATCCAGCACCTACCTTAACATGACTATTTTGAGGAATAAATGAGATTTCATGAAATACTTTGCAAACCTCAAAGTATTATATAAATGCTAATTTTAGTATAATTATATTATTATTACTGTTGTTACAGATGAGTGAACTCATAGAAATTGTAACTTGTCTTCTAGACTTTGAAATCAGGGGAGTAGGTCACTAGGGAAGATGAGGTGGGGAGGAGTCCAGTGGAAACAGAGAATCCAGACATATGGAAAAGCTTTTAAAAAGGGGAAGAATTCAGAGAGGGAAGAACCAGCTCAAAGGACAGGGAGTAGTCTTTATTTGTTTGAACATGGGGCACCTGAGTGGAAATAATATTAAACGAGACAGGACAAATAAGTTGAAAACATATTTTGGAGGACCTTAAATGCAAGCTAAGGAATTTTTATTTTATTCTATAGCTAATACATAGCCACTGAATACTTTAATTTGGAGAATGAAGGGATCAGACTGATGATTATTTTAGTCAAAATGAGAAAGATAGATTGTGTACAGGAAATATTCTAGTACATTCTTTACCTTGTTGCTGTCTTCCCATATCCCTTCAGTCTATCAACCAGGTGCCCAAGTCATTTTGGGAATAGTCATCAGCCCCTGCAGCTTCTGACATATGGGCAATTAGAAAGCCTCAGGCTGATTTTACCCATTGCCTGGAAGCATCTGCATTTATGAACCTGCAACACCTTTGATGAGAGAAGCCCCTTCCTATTCCCTTCATCGGGGAGATTTGAATCCTCAAAAGGTATTCATATTTTAATAGGGAAATAAAGTCTTAAGTCAAAGGAATGAATCTCTAATGACAGGATGTCAACCCTCAATTATAAGTCAAAGAGCTAATGGGAAAAGATTTACTAGTGATCGGCATATCAAATCCCAGAATTTTAATAATCACCCATTGGTAAAGTGAGCCTTATCTTTAAAAAGACTCTATCAAATGTTACGGTATGTCTCTTTTATATTCAATAACTTTTAAAATGAGAGATAAAATCAATAAGATTCATTTCTTTTTTCCTGATGGTTATCACTGAACTATAACCAGTATGTAGCAAATATAATAGGAGAATATTTGAACTGTGAACTCCTTTCTTCACCTCAGTACCACTGCATATGTAAGGAAATGTTGATGACAGAACTATAACAAAGCTCTAGGTAAAGATATGAGAGATGGACACGGTTTGATATTGCCTACTATTGTTCTGCTAGAGAAAATAGTCAAAACCTGCTTTGGAATTTAAGTAATGGGTGAAAAATCAGAGAAACTGTTAAGTAACTGTTAAGTAACTGTTAAGTAAGTCAGGTCCCCCAGCTTGGAAACTCAGATACCCAGACAGGACAAACTGTGCTGAATTGCAACACGCCTCTTCTCAGTGTAGCAAATTGCCATGATCCAGAAGACAATAAAATCATTAGGGGAAAAAGAGAACAGATGCTCTTTTCTTTTTAAAATCCTTCAGTCCCTAGAAAGAGGAATGCATTCCTTCAAGAGCTGTTTTATTACCAGTGAAGAATGCTAGAAAATTACTCCCAAAGTCTCTTCCTTGAATGATATTCAGCAAATTCACTGGATCAGGGAACCCATCTTAAGCAACAGAATCAATTGTGCCTTGCAGATGATGTTGTTTATAAAAATAGCTTGTTTTTATAAATAAATGTTGCTATGGTGACATCACCAGACTAAACACAGGCATAACTGGGACCTGTTTTGAATGCCAATAGAACTTCAGGTGTTTAAAGGATGTCACAGCTATAGAATCTTAGACTTTTAAATAAATGTTTATTCATTAATACAGCATTTACTATGGAAACGTGATGACCAAAACATCATTCAAATGCAAGATTTCTACTACATGTGTTAGTTTACTGATGAAAAATATGATTTATAAAATCCATATGCTTATTTAAAGCTACATTGTTTTTTGTAAAGCTGTGATGTTTTATTTTGTTAAAATCACTTTGCTCTAAAAAAGATCATGAGTGAGCATCACTTCTAAATTTTGTATTCTGGTTTGATGATTTCTACAAAAATATTTCAGTCAATTATCGTATTATATCGAAGAGCTTGATTGTTTCATTGAAATACCAAGCATCATGTGTGCTGTTAGTGATTATTTTTGTGAAGCAACATGCCAGATTGGAAAGAGACCCATCCCTATGGTGTGACCTGGGTTTTAAGTCCCGACTCTACCACATACTGGATGTGTGACCCTGGGCAAATCAATTAACTTCTTAGTTGACCCCCCCCCCCAAGATGATAACTTGCAGAGAAGGTGATAATCTGCATTGGTAGAAAGTGTTTGTTTACTATAGTTCTCTGTACCAATGCAATCTCAGACCTGAAGCAGAAACAAAGGAAAAGTATAATTTCCCATGCCACTTTTGCTGCAACATACTTTCCCATCATTTTTTCTCATCTTTCTTTATGTTCCATTCTTCAAATATTTTCATCTCCGCATTAATTTATCAGATGATAGTAAAATCCTATTTCATAGTGACTGACATTTCCTACACGTCAAAACTTTTCACAGTGAGCCCTGGACAAGAGTCGGCAAAGGGCTTAAATCAAACCATCGTTACCACCGGTAGAACAAATCAACGCCTGGCCTATTTTCAATAGATGAAGAGCATTATCTGGGTTTGCCTAAACCCCACAGCCTTGAAATTCTACTAGAAAGTACTTTTAACAAGCCTTTGGGAGGTGACAGTTGTCAAAGTCACAGAATCAAGTATAAATGTATGGCATAGAACTTTATATCTGTACGCAATGCCTACAAAATGTATGTTGCATATCATATATGTATATACATATATATTCACACAAATTTAAAACATTACCGTTTCTTTCAAATATCACCTATGACACTTAGTCATTCTATAAAGTGACTTTCCTCAATCCCTGCCTGAAACATATGTTTAAATTAGTTCTCACTGATTATAGTAATACACATTTAAGAAGTCGAGTCCTAGTATAACATGTGGCATAACAAATGAAAGAATAAATTATCTTTTTTCTACTTATGATCATAGCATCATAAATGATTCCTGAAATTATAATCATAGCCAGATATGGAAGTTTCTAAGCATCACAATAAGAAAAGCCTTTGATTACTTCAACGATGCAGGGTTGTTAAGGTAAAAGGTTTTTATGCACCCTAATGATTATAACACCTAAAAAAAAGGTCAATGATACCAACCAAAATGGGACACCTATTCTGCTCTGGAATAAGTATGCTTCTTGAATAGATGGACAGGATATGCTCATTAAAGCAGCAAATAGCCTTAATTTCTATTTAATGATCTCACTAGCACGCAACAGATTTTTCACTCATGTCGTCCACTAAACACTTGTTATAGATTTTTCTGGGCACATTTATCATTTCTGCTTTATGAACCAAAGCTGTTTCAGTTCTCCCACCTATTCTATATATCATTCACACAAATTATTCTCTGTTCACAATTGACTCTGATGGCATTTACCACCAGCAGGACAAAATACTATGTGCACTGTACATTTCCAACTAATTTTTTTTTAATTCTAAGAAGGAATCACACATGTCTTCATATAGATATAGTTACTTCCTATTGATTTGTATAGGTACTATAACTAGAGTCGAGATGGTATGGATAGAGGAGAGGGGGGAAATGTTATTTGTTATAATGTTCCATGAAATTTACACATGAGAAAATAGCAGCATTTGAATAAAAAGGAATATCAGAAACTGAGCTCTTTGGGAGCTTCTGTAATCCTAGAACTCATTGAGATACTCACCAGGGCAGTCTGAGGAGCTCTCTGTAGACTCTAAGAAAAGCTGGTGTGTTGTACCTAGGCAGGAAGGTCTACCAGATCTTAATGGTTGATCTTGACAGTTGATAGCCCACAATGACATATAGCTTTCTTCTTCAAAAATGGGTCCTGACCTGTGAAGAGAATGAAGTATATTGTATAGTAACTAATCCATTGAGTTTCCACAGAAGTAAACTACACATCTAGCATTTTCTTTATACTGGTTACTCATCCAGGAGACAAGGCTTTATGTTATAGGAATAATTTGAGAAGCTGGGAATCTCACAGTGGAAACAGCACCAGATTTGGAGCTGATGCATCTTTACCTTCACCACATTGTTACCCACGTGACTTTGGACAATTAATTTATCTCTTTAGCCCTCAGTTTCCACTTCAGTCACATACATGAATAATTTTTAAGCTCTCTGATTGATCCTGTGATGCTATGGACTAACAGGAAGCTGAGGAGGAATAAGGCCATATATTCCAGTGTGACCAGGGAAATCCTACATACAGCAAATATTTTTCATATAAAATGTAGAGCTAAGAAATGTTACTAAATTTGCTTAGAAGCACATGGTCCAATGATACTCCCATACTTTCATTGATAAGAGAGTAGAAATGTAAGTGAGCAATGTCAGCACATCCTTGGAGAAGCAGGCAGACAGAGTGTGGTGCCAGTAGGGAATGAAACCTCAAGGCAAACAAAAGATAGTGTCAAATCTTGTGCCGGACCGTAAAATTTAAACACTCAGAAAATCAGTTTTTTCAATCATTTTAGTCTACTTTATTCAAGTTCTCCAAAAGCTAACTTAGCATCACATTTCAAGACAGGCTCCCAGAAATGAAGTCTTGGTTCATAGCTAGTCTATTAGTCATTCTTATATCACCCTGGACTTCCAAAGAAAATTAATGAACTTACAAAGACAATTAATGAAGGCAGAATATGGAATCAGAAGTCATATGCTGAAATAAAGTATAGAAGTGAGCTATCATATCCAGATATAAAAGTGGGCTAGAGTCACTGCCATGATGAAGGAAGAATGGAGCACCAGGTGGCAGGGAGATGGATAGAGCTGAGGGAGATACATTGGACTCAGCAGGGGTGTAATGTGCAGGAACAAATGAAGGAAAGGAGCTTGAGCGCCTCACCACCTTCTCCTGAGGTCACTGGCTTATATATCTAAAAACTACAAAGGATCTTAGAAAACATCCAGTCCAAGGCCCTGACTTTTCAGAAAGGAAACCAAGGTGCCGAGAAGATATAGGAGACATGAAGAAGAATCTTTCTCACTCTAAGTCCATGTCCTATCCAGAGTGCCATGCTTAGAGATCCTCTCCAACCCCTTCTCTTACAAGTGTGAGAACACAGCACCAGGGAGATGAAGTGACTGACATTAGTTACTAAGTGAATTTGAAATTAGGTCACCTAATTTCCTGGTCAGTGTTGTTTCTGCTGCTTACTCTTCCTCCCTTATATACATGATCAACATGATGGGATGCAGATTGTATGTAGCAGGTCTATATGTGTTGGTAAGAAAAGGTGATGAGAACAAATGAGGTTAAGTATAGATTACAAACACTTGAGACCAATTGCCTTGTCTTCCCCCTTCAAAAAAAGAGTATATACTAATTGAGACTGAGAAGAATGGAGGTTTTTATTCTCTTGTATCATTGTGGTACGTGGGTGTGTTCATGGCTAACTGTGTTGGAGCAGTGTCATGGCTTGCTATGCTCTAGAACCCACATTGAAACAAGCAATGATTATAGTTGTGACGAGACGTAGCTTTTGGGTGCCTGACTTCTACCCACAATCTCTCCCTATTCTTCCATCGCCCCCCTTTGTCAATATAACTTCTGATTTCCCATGGAGTCGGTAGGTGGTAGTGAGTGCACATCAACCAGAAGAAGAAAAAAAATCTATGACATTATCTTGATAACAGAGTAATAGAGAAAATCTCTGTGGGAAAACAAAATTAAGAAGAGGCTTGTTCTATTTCAAAGATGGCATGGGGACAACCTATGAGATATGGGTAGCAAACTGGTACAAGGCAAAGGATAACAGTGCAGCATGGCCAAACACACATAGATAGATATTTATTACTATCACTAGTATGCCCCTAGAACAGCAATATCTGATGTGTTAATACATGATCTCACCAAGCACCAAATCTCTAGATGCAAATATATAGATCATCTTTTCACGTAACTGCAATACAGGGGCTTAAAAATTTAGTTATGACCAAAAACCTTTAGGTGGATTAGAGGCAACCTTCCAAGTCCATATTGCTCATCCAATAAGTGTCCGTTGATATCTTTGCTCCCTGGAAAAAGTTATAATCTCCTTTGTTTGGCATTTGAAGCCCTTCAATTTGTGGCTCCAGTTTATCTTCCCACATTTATTGTACATTGTTCTCCTTTATACACTAGATATTAGACAAATTAGCCTATTTCCTAATGCCCATACGTCCCATTTGCCTCCAAGCTTTGGAACATATTGTCCCCTATGGCTAAAATGTAATTTCTATTCACGTCCACCTCTTATAATTCTTAACTTCTTAAAAAAACTCAAATGCTATTTCCTACAGGAATATTATCCTGATTCATCCCCCTCTTTCCTCAGCCTCCAATGACTAGACTATTCCACCTGACTCCTGGAATTTGCTTTGTATAAATTTTGCATTTACTTTCCTTTGTAGATATTTTTTCTTAACAATAAGAGTAGAAGCTCCTTAAATTCAGCAACTTCCTCCCTCCCTCCCTCCTCTCCTTCCTTCTTCCCTTTATTTCTCCCTCTGCCCTCTTCCCTTCTTTGCTTCCCTCCCTTCCATCATTTCTTTCTTCCCTCTTTTTTTTTGCTAGGAGAAATATAAGAGTGATTTTCAAGGAAAGAAAACCTGGGATTAAGGCTTGCTGCCGATACACACTAGCTCTGAACCTGCAAAAATTCTCTAACTAGTAAATTTTCTAAGATTCTCTCTAAAATCATAAAATTCAGAGCAGCTTCCAATCTGCATTAGTGGAGGGAATCTCCTCACTCAGAACTCTCTAAACCAGTGAAGTGGTAATTGTAGTGAGAAGTGATAGGTGGATTGTTCCCAGGCATTGTACTAGGGACAGTAGATGCAAAGACAAAAATGAAATAGGCTTTGATTAAAGGATTAATTCATTTTGGTTTTTCTGTCCTCAGGATCTGGTAAATAACAGATGTTAAATAAATACTTATGGGATGAATGCATTAAGCAAGAGAGAAACAGAAATAACAGGGGCCTCAGTTTGTCAAACAGTAACTTGACATTGGGGAATTTTGCCAAAATGACATTTACAAATCATACTGCTGGAAGGAAACTGAGAATTCATCTCCTCCAAATCTCTTATTTTTACAGATGAGGAAAGTACGGCTCCAAAGAGGTTCAGTGTCTTTCCCCTAAAGATAAAGATGATTTGTGGCAGAACTAGGTAAGAGGACCCAAAGTCTTATCCATTCTTTTCCTATCAATCACACAATATAATATTGTAATGTGCTGCCTTTCATGATATTCCAGACCCACTCTTGGTAGGACATACCCTTTGAATTATGTTTCTGTTTCTAAAGAGATATTTGTCATCTGTTCACACCCTTTTGCTGGCTATTCCTTTAAAACATGCTATGGCAATACTAAGGCTTGAAGTACAGGAGGCAAAGGCCAAACATAAAAAGGCATCCCATATTATTTTGGGAGTTGGATAGATCAGGGGATTTTATTCCTCTCTCTGACTCCCCTGGTGTTCTAATTGTGGCCAAAATAAGCTTAGGAAGAACAGAGAGAGGAAACTCAACAGAAGAGTCTGATAGAAGGACTTCAGTGACCAATAATGTGGTTAAGGTCATGTGTCATTTGACCTTGCATGTTTCAGTATGTTTATGATGCTTTGAGCATGTTTCTGATCTTCTTATATTTTTTAGGTTAGACCTGAAATAGGCAAAGTCAAGTGACTTCCTCTGACGGAAAGTACTTCTAAAACAATCAGTTCTAAAATGCCCAAGTATGTAATTCAATACAAGAGGAATTTTAGGAAATTTTTATTTAGCTAAACCTTCCACTGGATTTTAAAGATGCAGGGACAGGGAGGGGGAAAGAAGGGAATAAACATTTACATAGCACCTACTCTGTATTAAGTTGTATGGTAAGTGCTTCATAAATATTATTTCCTTTCATCTGCCCAACAACTCTGTTAGGGAAATACATTACTGTTATTTTCCCCATTTCACAGTATAAGAAACTGAGGGAGGTAGAGGTTAAGCAATTTGTCCAAAGTCACACAGTTAGCAAGCAGCTGAGTCTGAATTTGAATTCACATCTTCTTGACTTCAGACCCAGGGCGCTGTCCATTGTACCACCTAACTTCCCTTATAATTTTCTTTTCTTTTTTTTTCTTTTTTGATCAATTAGTTGTATCTGATTCTTTGGGACTGCTTTTGGGTTTGTTTGTTTTTCTTTTTAGAGGGGGGAAGGTAGGGCAATTGGGGTTAAGTGACTTGCCCAAGATCACACAGATAGTTTTTGTGTTAAGTGTCTGAGGCCAGATTTGACCTCAGGTCCTCCTGACTCTATGGCCAGTGCTCTATTTACTGTGCCACCTAGCCACCCCTCCCCCACTTATAATTTTCTAAAGGGTTACTAAAAGTTTTCATCTACCTACAAAGTGGGTAACTCAAAGCAACACAGTAAAGGAGAGAGGAGGAAGACCAGAGTCCGAGATTTGCCACCTATTGCCTGTGTGACATGGGCAACCCAATCAACATCTCTGGGCAACCCAATCAACATCTCTGGGCACCTCAATCTCAATAAACTTTCATTTATAAAAATGAAGAGAATTGTTTATATGATTTCAAAAGCCACATCCTAGTTCTAGATAACTATGATTCTCTGATTTGAATCCTCTATACCAAGAGCTACAGACCCCCCATAAAACTTCTCACTTGGAATGGGATTTAAGAACTTGCTATGAGTTGTCCTGTAGGTCCAAGAGTAAAGTCCTCAAGAACCTTATAACTCAGCGTGCTCTCGAGTTCTGACCAGAATGTAGGGCTTGCCAGATGGCCATGCATATTTTATCAAAGCTAACATTTTGAAGAATATTGGACATTTTAAAGATGTAACCAAGCCCAATGAGTATTGTATTGTTTCCTGAGGGGGCTGCAGAGGTAAAGAGGAGATATCAAACTGTCTCTAACAAACAATTCAGTTGCTAATTAGATGCAATTGGTGGTTTATGTGCCTGCTGATGTAAAAAGATATTGAGAAAATCATCCTAGTTTCACCCAAATATCACAAATCTTTCTGTTGGCCATTATTGATCAGATTTGTATTTCTCTTATATATACATACGTACGTATGTATGTATATACATATATATATAGGCATACAATCTAAATATTTTACCTGAGAAAGGTTTAAAATAACTGAGGAAAAATTATATTTTCTCAAGATTTGTCTGTTAGTGTAACTGTTTACATGATGAAAAGTATCAGATCCATTGACACACCTCATAAATAATTTAAATGTATATTCAGTCCAAACATATAGAATACCCCCCCCATTTGAATTTTCCAAGAAGCATTTCTTTTACATAGCATTTACTCAGTTTTCAGGATAAATGACAGGATGGCAGGTATAGAGGTATATGAACACACACACACATATACACACACAGACACACACACAGCCTCCACAAATGATCCTTTTCTATGTATGTTCCTACAAGAGTTTCTTTTGCCTCACAGTAGCACAAATGACTAGTCATCAATGACAAGAAATCATGATCACAATATAAACGGACAATCTCTCATTTCATTCATTTCAAATCTTGTTTTCATTTCATTTCATTCACTCCAGTATTCAATGGAGATTATGGTGAAATCAATGTTTCCATAGTCAACCTTCATGAAGTGGCTGTATTTAGCTTTCAGGGTAATGTTAACTTCACTGTGGTATTAGTAATCTCATCAACTTTTTGGTTAGGGATGGATAAATAGCTAGCTTTTAGTATGTAAATTACTAAGAAAAACGTTTTGCAGAAAATGGGTCAGGTTAGAGATGTAAATGAGGCCTAAAATGTCTCATTAGGGTTTGAATTGCCTTTTTTTTTCTTTTTCTTTTTGTTTTCCAAGCATTATAAATCTTGCAAGCTTTGGGGGTAATTTTCTTGCTTGAATAAACTAATAAGGTCTTTTCCAATAATAAATGAACTGAAATATTTCTCAAAACTAATTCTGCCTGAAAAAGACCAAACTCCACTATAGAAATTCCTCGTCTCTCTTTCTAAAGTTCCGCATGTTGTTCTCTTAAACTCTAGCTGATTAGCTGAATAAATTACATATGCACATTCAATAGTATACATAGTATTAGGGAGTGTTGGTAAATCTCTCTTGCTAATTTTTATTCGAACTCAAACATGAACTAGAAATATTCCTAATATCTTGGGGCAATCTGATATCTACAAAAGATATCTATGACTATAGAAATTATGGGTAGATTTTTCTAAAGTTCTATTTTGACAAATTACAGAATAACCAAAGGTACTAGTGCTAGAGCTGAAAGAAACCTCGCTTTTTTTTAGTCATAGTCTTAATTTAATTAATGAAATATACACATTATGCCCATACCGTAACATTTTATGCAGATATTATGTCATAAACATATATTTCCAAAGACCTACAAAGATCTATACAAACACGGGGAACTCTGGGATTATCTAGACCTGGTATTCTTAACCTTTTTTGTATCATGAAATCTTTTGGAAATCTGGTGAAGCCTATAAACCTCTTATTAGAATAACATTTTAAATGCAGAAAATTGATAGAATTACTTTGAAATTATTTTTTAATTAAAAAAATTTATTCTAAGTTTACAACACTCAGTTCCACAAGCTTCTGAGTTCCAAATTTTCTCCCCCTCTATCCCATTCCCGTTCCACAAGACAGCATGCAGTCTGATATAGGCTCTACATATACATTCGCATTAAACAAATTTTCACATTAGTCAATTCCACTGGAATCTAAAGTAATTACACAGAATTATGTGATTGTTAGTATTATTTTGCTGTTGTTCACCCACATCAGATTCTGTGATGCCATTTGGGATTTTCAAAGTGGTTTGCCATCTCCTTTCCAGCTCATTTTACAGATGAGGAAGCTGAGGCAAACAGCGTTAAGTAGCTTGCCCAAGTTCATACATCAAGTAATTGTCTGGGGCTAGATTTTGACTCACAAAGACGAGTCTTCCTGTCTCTAGCCCTTGCACTCCATGTTGGGACTTGGTGCCCCAAGTGGAATTATAAAGGAAACCAATTATGTTGAAATATTTACCAAAATATATCAATTAACCAAGAAACATTTGTTAAATGCCTATTATGTGCCAGGCATTATTGCTAAGTGCTGAGGATACAAAAGAGGTAAAAGACAGCCTGCACTCTCAAGGAGCTAATGATCTATAATAAGTGTGTGCGCATATGTGTGTAAACACACACATATACATAAATGTATGTGTATATGTATATGTTACAAATTCCTGGTCCAGTCCAATCATGACTTAACAATTGAGGAAAATGAGGGTAAGAGGGAATTTACTCATTTGTGCAGCCAGTTGGTAGAGAAATCAGCCTTATTTATTATTATTTATATAACATATTATATATATCGATATTATATCAATAATTATATTAATTATTAATTTTAAACGATATTAATTCTGTAATATAACAATCAATTAATAATTATTACATTTATAACATTATATTATATAATATAATATACTATTATTATATATTAATATGAATCAGGTCTCCCAACTCCTAGTACTGTGATCCTTCAACTACAACAGGAAATCTTCTGGGTTCTATTCATTCTTGGCCCATATCTTCCAAACCATTTGATTGAGTGTGTGGCACTGCTAGTATTGAATCACTTTTCTGAGCTCGGGAATCCTTATAGACACAAAAGCTTTTGCTTCTTCTGAGACACTAATGAAACAGCGTCATAAACTGTGTAGCTGTCACAAGGCACTTTCACACATTTTACTTTTTGCCACATTGGTTTCTATCTGCAAACCACTAATTTAGAGCAGTCTAAATTAGCTCCTTGACAATATATGGAGTGTTTGTTGGTTATCTTATTCTATCACAGCATAACCAATGTTTGGGACAGTTTAACATCTCAGATTCGTGACAAGTGGCTGCATTTTTTGTCACTCTAAAAGCTGCAAAAGTGGAAAAGTAAATATGCAATTATAACAGCTACTGATATTTAACCGGCTGAAAGCCCAGCAACGGCGATCAATCAACCAGTAGCCATCATTTTGTTGGTTTCTGTGTTGGAGTTAGCTGGTATGAAACAAGAAAAGTTCCAGTGAGAAATACTCTTCAGAACAGCCTGCATTCTCAATCGTCGTTGGCAACAAAGATCATTTGCAACCCATCAAATCAGAAAAAAGAAAGTCAGTTTGCCTCTAAGAGCTCCATTGCAATGATAGCTTTTCACATGGTTCCCTAGACTTTTTACTCAGTATTCCAGTAATAACAATAGCTTTTAAAAAGACACTTAAATGAGTCTTTAAAAATATAGCCACTCTCTTTCCAAAGCAGCTCATCTGTATATTCCACTTACTTTTGCTGAATAGTTTCTATAGGATCATTAATTTAATATATCACATAAGAAAAAAAGATAGCATATAATTCTGCATAGGGATCTTTAATACGACCTAAGCCAACTTAGGGCTACTTGGTGGTACAGTGGATACAATGCTGGGCTTGCAGTCAGGAAGATTCATCTTCCTGAGTTCAGATCTGGCCTCAGATATTTACCGGCTGTGCGACACTAGGCAAGTCACTTAACCCTATTTGCCTCCATCTCTTCATGTGCAAAATGAACTAGAGAAGGAAATGCCAAGCCCTTCTATTATCTCTGCCAAGAAAACCCCAATTGGGGTCACAGAAAGTTGGATAATAGTGAAATGATTGAACAACAATGACCAAGGCTGAGTTGTTTCTCTAATATTTAAGCATAAATTAAAAACCAGTCTCACTTTACTATTGTTCTTGTCTGGCATCTCAGTAGTTCATTATTATTCTTTTTAAAAGCAAAAACAAAAAACATTTTATGTACAAATGATCTTATTCAGCAGCTAGGTAATAAGGAGATAGGGCAATGGATATGGGGTGAGGAAGACCTCAACTCACATTTAAATTCAGACATTTACTAACTGTGTGATGCTAAATGAGTCACAATCTCTATTTTCCTCAGTTTTTTTTCTCTCTAAAATGGGAATAATAATGACAATCGGGTTACTCTGAGGATCAAATGAAATGATATAGGAAAAGTTCTTTGCAAACCTTAATATTAAATCAATGTTAGCTGTCATCATCATCAGTAATAGCATTCATATCTCTCTACTAAAATAAAAGCCATGGTGGTGAAGACAAGGGGGATACTCTGCCTTTTTTCACATTTGCCTTCCTAACATCTAGCACTATGCTTTTACTTTTTTCTGATTGGTATCAGCAGGTAATTAAGGTGGTATCAGTGCAGACTGGTACCTGTTATTCAACTTTGCCTGGGTGCACTGAGAAATTAAGTGACGTCCTCCGAATGTAGTGTGTGTCAAAGGGAACACTTGAACCTAGCTTCTCAACTCTGGGGCCAGCTCTCAGTCTATCATGTCACATCCACCTTCCCCATCCCAGGTATTTAATAAAGGTCTGTGGTGTTTGACAACATGAACCTCTTAAACCTGTCTCCCAAATATCCTTTCCATAACATAAAATGATCGTATTGTGAATATGTGGCTTTTATAAGGTTTCATGAGCTCTGACAATGAGCCTAATTTGCTTCCAATGAATGAAGTTCTTGGCTTAGCTTGTGGAAATTTAATGCCAGGTTGTCAAAGAAAGTAGCTTTCCATGAATCTTTTCACACTTAGCCTCCCTAATTCTCTCTCACTCACCTGTGCTAATATTTAAGGTTACTAAGGTTAAAATAAATAAACAAAAGCTTTGTGTTGGGTGACTAGGTGGCACAGTGAATAGAGGCCGGGCCTTGGAGTCAGGAGGATCTGGGTTCAAA
Source organism: Pseudocheirus occidentalis (assembly GCA_028646575.1). Taxonomy (NCBI): domain Eukaryota; kingdom Metazoa; phylum Chordata; class Mammalia; order Diprotodontia; family Pseudocheiridae; genus Pseudocheirus; species Pseudocheirus occidentalis. The sequence continues at coordinate 10,608 of JAQQSW010000459.1, read as the reverse complement.
TGTGGACTCAGACACTTAACACTTACTAGCTATGTGACCTTGGGCAAGTCATTTAACCCCAATTGCCCTGCCCAACACCCCCTCCAAAAAAAGCAAAAAAAAAAAGGTTTCTGTCTTTCATTAAAATATTTTCTATATTTGCCTTAATTTTATAATCCTTTTTGTTTTGGCTTTAGGGTGTGAAGTTTCTATTCAGGAAATGTCAATATTACCTATAACACCTGTGTCTTGTTATGGGATGACACCATGTAAGATCAATGGGATAAATAGGTTATTGAAAAAAATTCAATAACATACCTACATTGTATGTGTGTATGTGTCTGTACACTCAAACATCTGCATGTTTCACCAACATATACACTGTAATTATATCTGTATGTATATATAATTTAAAATTAGCTGATTGACATGCACATTTGGGAAATTAATCCTTAATTTTTCTTAGGGGGATTCTTAGGTTTTATTGGTAGATTATCTGATCATCAAGATACACAGTTTCCAATTCCCCAAATTTATATTATTGTTTTATGCTCTCTCTTTTATTATAATATAGAAAATATGTCCCCCTTCCAAAAAAAAATTAGCCTCATGCCTCTGCTGTCCCCATTCCACTTGGGTTTTACGGGATTAGTGTTATATTGTTTATAAACTGCTCTATATAATAAATCCTTGTTGTCCCCAATTACTTTGAATTAATTTTATATCGATTTACATAGGTATATGTTTTTTTCCCCCAAATAGAAATATCTTTAAGTGGAAGGAATTACTCAATATAGGTCTTTATTAGACCAAGCAGGCATCAAATGCCTACAATGTGCCAGGAATACAAAGAAAAGCAAAAAGCAGCCCCTATAAAGTCTTGAAGAATTGAATTGCTAGCAAATAAGAATGAGTGAATTTCTCAAAGTTATTAAGACTTTTCCCTAGAGTGAAGGAAGAAAGTGGAATCATCTCCTGATGACTGCCATACTCATAAGAAGAGTTGAAACAAGCCATAAGAGAAATAACCATATTCTTTTCTGGGTGAGCAGGAATTTTAAACCTCTTCAAAATTCCAGTTTGTTTCAAGGGCCTGTTTGGATTCTGTATTTAACAGGCACATTCACGTTACTTCTCTCTCTGCCTCACTTCCTTCTCAGCTGCAATAAATTTGAAGTGATTAACAAAATATCACAACTCCAGTGTCTGAGTTCCAGGGCAAATTGTCGCCCCTTCTCCAACAAGAAAAAAGTCACGCCTGAACCCGAGTTCTAACATCTTAGAAGGAGGTCAAGGATACTCACTCACAACAAGTTTTCCTTAAGGATAGTTTGATGTTGTCTAATGTACCTGCTCAGAACAGCAAGTCTGAAACAAGATATCAAATTGATCCACCAGTTCTTGGAAGTGGGGCCTCGTAGAGGTGACGAAAACTGTCTCCCAGGAAAGGAGGTTTAGATATCGCCATTCGTCAAGCATCCCTTTCTAGCAAGAGACAAGTCACAGGCTTGTCACTAGCTATAAAAGCAGCCAGCTTTCACTGACATACTGCCCAGTGAGAAGAGGCAAAAGGCTGAGGAGACTATACTGATGGCCCCTCTCTAAGGGCAGGGGAGGAAGAGAAAGAAACATTTTAAATCAAGAATACAACTCGCTTTCGATGTAAAGTGGCAAAGATTTCAGAAGGGAATGGGAATCCAAACAGAGGACCCTTGGCTTATTTTTCTTTCCTTTTCCCTCAAATCAGTTGATAGGACTCAAAGTAAACCTCATTTCAGATCTCCATACAGATTCAAAGTACCAGAAGCAGACCAGTGGCATCATGCACCAAAGGAATAAAACCAGAACTGACCTCTTTGACTGCCTGACAAATTCAGGAAGTTCTAGAAAAAGATCAATTAAATATTATCAGACAAGTCAGTGAATAGTTTGCCATCTCAAAAACCAATTTTATTGTTACTGAATTACATTCTGCTAGTATTAGAATATGCAAAGAACACACACACATATAAGATTTACATGATAACTTTATTATGTATTTAAAAGTAGTAGTAAGTTATACACAGTAGCTTTGTACTTTCAAGTGCAATAATCTTTTTTTATACTTATATTGTGGAAATTCTTATTAAAAATAAACTAAATAAAAATTGAAAAAATAGATGTATTTGTGTATTGTATATATATACACACATATATGTATATACTCATATATGAGATGCTTATTACTTATTTAAATGTTTTTCTAATCTTATACCAACACACACATACACATATGTGTATATAAGCATATGCACATGTAATATAGACATTTATATGTATGCATATATACATATATAGTCTTTCCATATTCTAAAACTAGCAGAATATAATTCATTGACATTGTGGGTTTTTTTAAAGCAAGCTCCCTATTTATATCCTTGTCTGAATGTCAAATTAATCTTTTTTGACACTTGTACATGCAAACATATATACTTTTTGTCTTTCCTAGGTTCTCTCTGTAATGATATTTATATTAAACACACATAGACAGACAGACACACAGACACAGACACATACAGGATTTTTCATCCAGAGATGGATGAAAAGCTAATTGTATTATCTTAAACCTCAGATGAGCTTAACCACTTGGGATTCACAACTTAAAGATAATTTATATAAGATTAGTTATTTTAAACCATTTGATCCATTGTTTTATCAGTATCATATGATTGTGGATTTAATAATCATGTTAAATTATATATACAACTATATGTTTACAAAAATGCAGTATGTGAAACCATCTTATTAAAATTCCAAATAAAACAGAATACGCTTAAAAGATGAAGGTGTATTTGAAGGGGATACCTTAGCAACATAAGCTATATTTTCAAAGACTTCACATTTAAGGTCTGGGGGAAAAAAGGAAAAGTCTTTTAAAAGGAACCCATTCGAGCCTCCTTCCTTTCAAAGGTTTGCATTAAAGGTATAAAAAAAGGAAGTAAATTAAATTTCTTTTTTCACAGGCAATAATGTGTTGTACAATTTGCAATTAAAAATAAATTAGGCACAAAATCTGCAACAGATTGTTTTTAAACTTTCATTAAACCTCTTGAGTTATGCTGCTAGATGCAACCTGCTAGCAGAAATGCTAGGGCTGAAATGAGTTTCTGGCATATGAGGGAAAACCATGCCTTCAATTTACAATAATTTAATTTACAGCTTAGCTGATTGGATGTAGCATTTTAACACCATTTTGGAGATTTAAGAACAGCAAGTGCCATAATCCTCTGAGTATTTTGATCACTAGCACGCAAGCATGTAACATACTTTGTGTTCAAGGGAAACCTTTATCCAGAATGCAAAGCTGGTGCTGAATTACAATCACATTCAAAAAGATTGCAAGCCTGTGGGTATTAAGCTTTGCACTCACCAAGCTCAGCCAAAAGATTTAAGCAATCTACTCTGGGACCTGAGACTTATTCATACAGTTGATCTGATAAGAGTATGCTGAGACCTTGAAGTTTATTTTTATCATAAGTTTTGCATTCAAGATCTCAACCATTAAACCTTTTTAGTGCTAATCAACAATGTTTCTTGCTAACTCAAGCATTGACACACTGTTCAAGCACATACAATCCCCACAACCAAAAAGTAATGGGAAAAAAATAGTTTAACCATTAAGTAAAAGGAAATTTTCAAGACCTAAAAACAACCTCTGGTGTCTTAGATGTTATTTCAGATTTCTTTGCGGAGCTTGTCTGAGAAAGATTTGTCAGATATCTTCACTCCTCAGATTCAAGTGATTTTAATGACAGATGCCATCTGTATCAGAAAGTAGGCAACTCTTTTTTGCAGAACTTTTTTGGTTAACCAATGAGTCATGGGTTATTTATACAGTCTGTGTTGCTCAATTACAGTCTTTAATTTATGACTAAATGATAAAATGGAGATAGAAGATAAAATTCTTTCATAATGATTCTTTTACTTATTCTTGCAACAAAAACGTTTGTTAAAACGTTTTACTGTGTTGTTGTTCAGTCATTTCAGTCTTGTCCAGCTCTTTGTGACCCCCATTTGTGGGGGGTTTCTTGCCAAAGATACTGGAATGGCTTAATATTTCCTTCTCCAGCTCATTTCACAGATGAGGAAACTGAGGAAAATAGGGTTAAATGATTTGCCCAGGGTAACACTGCTATTGAGTGTCTGAGGCCAGATTTGAACTCAGGAAGATGAATTTTCCTGACTCCAGGTCCAGCATACTATGAACTGTGGGGTGTGTGTGTGCATGTGTGTGTGTGTGTGTGTGTCTGTCTGTCTGTCTGTCTGTCTATGTCTTTCTGTCTGTGTGTATGTGTGTGTGGAAGGGGGGATAGTGTATTGAGACTTAATAAGATGATATTTCATATTTAAGAAAGGAAGGATTAAAGGAAACATATTAAATAATGTATTCAGTGTCATACAACTCGTCACTGGCATGTCTATCCAGAAGAAGAAGATACTTTGACTTTAAGGATAGAAATGCTGGGCTCCAATTCCTGCTTTTTACTCATTGTGTGATCTCCATTACATTCCTTCCAATATTTGGACTTTAATTTCACAATCTGTAAAAAGGACTCCTAACGTCTTTCCAGTACTAACAATCTAAGCCTTGTAAAATCATAGGTCCCTGGCTCCTTATGCCATTTCTAAAGTGCTAGGAAATTATTGAATATCTCTGAAAGGATATTCATTGAGTGGCAGTGTTATCTTTTCTGATGTCCATATTTTAGAGTTTAAGTAATCTCATAAGGATGATGTAAACTTCTTACTCTTTTAACCATTTGTTCATATCACTCAACCTAAGTTGAAGGTGAGTGAAAAAGTCAGAGAGGAAACTAGGAAGCACAAGGAAAGGAAGAAAAGAAGGAGAAGGCAGCTGGAGTCAAAGTTGAAGTTGTAAAGAAACACACTGGGAAGAGAAGGAAGAAAAGGATCATTAATCACAGTTGAGGCCTTGGATGATGAGAACACACTGATGGGCTGCAGGCTAGAGAGAGGCGAAGGGTAAATTCAAGGTTATGGACACAGATCGGGATTCAGAAATCAAAGAGGGAAGGAGGATGAAATTTGAAACTAAAATGTTTCCAAAGATCCCAAATCATTTGGTATTTCAAAAATTACATGAAACACCATGATTTCAGAAACATCAAATTTAAAAGTAACCCAAATTATCTATGAATAGGTGGTCAAAAGCTACAAGGTATGTGCATATTGTTGAAGATAACCTGTACTGAAGGATTCCAGTGTATATTTGGAAAAAGAGGCCAACTAGTAAGTAGAGAGAATGAGAAACCATAGAAGCTAAAAAGGTTCCATACAACTCGAGTATCACAGTATCTTGCACATGGTATATTTCTCAAATGAATGAAAGGAGATCTCAAGACATGTCATGTCTGACGTCTACCATGTATGGTGTTGTAGGGCCCTGAAGTAGGAAAAGAAACTCAAGGTGATTAAAAAAAGTTCACCAGCAGTCAAGCAACTGAGAGAATTCTGGATCTGTCTTCTCTTTCTACTGCTTAACATTTCTGTCTTCTATGATTTTTATAAATTGTCATTATAGGTTCTTTCCCTCTTTGTCTTTAAATTCTATAATGATATAATCCTTCCTATTTCAAGAGCTCTTGCCATTTCTGGTGTCATGGAATCCTTAGTGCCTGGTGAAGCTTATTCATTCCTTCTTTGAATGGAATTTTTTAATTCAAAATTGAAGGAAGTGCTAAATTTCAGTTAGAGGTTAGTGGAAGTAAATAAGTAGGTTTTTTTTTCTCAATGAAAGTCCACAGACCCCATGAAATTCATCCACATACAAAGTGGAGGTGCGCCAAACTTAGGTTAAGAAACTCTAATGTAATTTGTCCTTATTTGGTATCCCCACCAAAACAGTAAGCCTTTCCTCAACTTTCTCCACAACCATTGTGTTTTCCTTGACCATTGGAAATGGTCAGAATAATATGTGATATTCTAAATAAGAAGACATCATGTTATTTGAAAATAGAATAGTGTTTTCCTGGTTGTCAATACTGTTTCTTAAAAGATGCAGCATTTATCATTCAGTAAACAAGCATTTATTAAAATATCTACTATGTGCCACTCTGTAGTCACTAGGAATATAATATAAATGTGAAACATCCCCAACATTCAAGAAATTTGTATTCTGTTGAGATATACAAAGGAAGAGAAGTAGGGGACCGAAGATATTAGCAAAGTCCTAACGTAGAAGAAAATGTACTATTACATACATATTTGTGCCTAATGTAGTCATCTCTAGGGTGGAGAGGGGGAAGGAAAAAATGACATGATAGCTTTATTGTATATTTAAAAGGAATAGCAAGTTGTACATAATAGCTTTGCAGGCTCATATGCAATTATCTCATTTTACTATACTACGTTATAGAAGTTTTTTAATTTTATAAATTAAAAATAAATAAAAATTTAAAAAAGGATATGTATGAGTTGTATCTCTAAGAAGCAGAAGGAAATAAGTGGAGAGTGTAATCCACACTTAAGGGAGAACCAATGCAAAGACACAGAGTTTTCAACTCAAACTGAGTGTTCTGAATAAAGTACAGGATGAAAATCAGTCTAATAGGACCACAGAGTATATGAAGGAAAATGGTATACAATAAGTCTGGAAAGGTAGGCTAAGGTCAGTTGGGAACAATAGTAAATGCCCAAAACAGGAGATTATACTTGATTAAAGAGTTAAAAGGAATCCTTTGACTATCATGGAGAAGGCAAGTGCTGTAGCCAGACCTACAATTTAGGAAAATCTCTTTGCCTTATGGTTGGAAAATTAATAAGAAAGAGGCATGATTTGAGACAGGAAAATCAATTAAGAGGATTTTCTCAGGAAGAAATGAGGAGGTCTAAATTCCAGAGGTGGCTATCTAGGTTGAGAGAAGGGGACATGTGAAAAGTTTTGAGGATATCTAAATGACAATATTTGACAGCTGATTGGCTTTATGGGGTAAGAGTGAGGAGTCAAGGATGAAATGGAGGAAGTGGACATGACTGGAAAAAATGGTGGTAATTTCAATAGAAATTGGGATACGTGGGAGAGGGGAGGAACTGGGAGGAGAAACAATCATAATCAGTCCTCTTTTGGACATACTGGGTTTGAGATACTTGCAGGACATAGTTTGGAATGTCTCACAGGGTGATGTGAGGCTAGAGCTCAGAAGAGAGACTGGGGCTGGATATATAGATCTTGGAGTTATTTGCAGAGAGAGGGTAATGAAATCTATTTAGCTGGATGTTTTGACCTGTATATATAGAACATAGATGACTTTGGGTAATAGTCTATAATAACTCCTTCATCCCTTTCTTGGACTAAAAGTAGTGACTCTGTGCAATTAGCCCCTTGAATATTGAAACTACATATTTAAATGACAGGTTTTTGTAAGAGCCTATCATCCTAAAATTATAGTTTGGCTTTACTTTCCCCTGAATGCATTACCTTATATTTGACTACAGTAAATCTCATCTGTCATATACTAACCACTCAATTTTTTTTCAAAATAATCATGTAATTTATTGGTGACACTTGGCATGTCACTGTCTTTAATAGACTGTGTCATCCACAAACACATTTCAGTTTTCATTTCTTACTCTAAGTAATGTACACAAATGTTAACACTTCTCTAGTAATTATTCCTTATGGATTTCTTAAACACAATTCAATTCCATTTAGTTACTAAACATTTATTAAGTGCCAGCATTACAAGGATTTAAACATTCCAAAAGTGATATTCCCATTGTTATTGACAGTGATGGCAAATCAATATAGAAATACAGGCAATTCTATTCTATTTCTTTTTGGTGTTCTCTTTTCAAGTTCATTGATAAATGTTCTTGGGATGTTCTGGGCAGGTTAGGTCTCATGTCAGGTTTATTTTTCCTCCCATGGCTTTTACTGTTTTATAAGGTGATACTGGTCATCATCTACCATATTTTTTTCTCCATAATCAATTGTAAATTAGCTTATAATTGTCTTTGTCTACTGTGTATTCCCACTTGTAAAAGAGAGAAAATTTTTGTTTGTTAAAGAAACTTCACCCTTCTTCTCCCCCCTGCTCCTCCACCCCTCTGCCTGATGGGGTCTTTGCTGCATCTGGGAGCAACTTCTCCCTCTCCCTCTCCAACCCAGGCCTGGTAGCTGAGGTAAAGGTCAGTAGTAGCTCAGAGGAAATATCACGGATCAATCTCATGGTTTTATGGACTTTGTGGCAATTAATTCTTCTGTGAGGTAGACGAAGACTAAGTATCCAAGGTATCCAAGGTATACAAGATGAGTTCAATCTCACAGGGCTCAATGACAGGTGCCCCACTATAGGCAGGCACTAGAAATGATCCTCTGCTTGGAACCTGATGAGGAGTTGGAAGACAATCCCAGCCAGAGTGACCTGACCGAGCATGCAGCTGAGACGCTGTATGGACTGATTCATGGCTGCTACATCCTCACAAACTGTGTCATGGCTCAGATGTTTGAAAAATATCAGCAGGGAGAAGTTGGCTATTGTCCAAGTGTATATTGTGCAAACCAGCCCATGCCGCGCATTGGACTGTCAGACATGTGAAGTCAGGCCATGATGAAGCTGTACTGCTCCAAGTGCATGGATGTTTACACCCCCAAGTTGTCCGGGCACCACCATATAGATGGTGCTTATGTTTGCACTGGCTTTCCTCACATGATCTTCATGGTGCATCCTGAGTACAGGCCCAAATGGCCTACCAACCAATTTGTGACCAGGACGTATGGCTCCAATCTCTACCCTATGGCCTATCAACAACAGCTTCAGGCAGTCAGCTCCTTCAAGAGCCCTATCAAGACCATCCACTGCCTTTTCTTCTCCCCTCCTCCACCCAAGACCTCAGGCTGTGACTTTGTTCCCCCTCTTCACACACACACACACACACACACACACACACACACACACACACACACACACACCTTTCCAGAATCCCTAATGGTTTTTAGTTTAAATTAAGAAGAAGTAATTATTGTGGTGGTGTGGTGCGAGTATGCAATAAAGTAGAAGAAAAGACAAAAAGAAAAAGAAAGTTAATGAACTTTTCTGGCCTTATTGTTTTAGTGAATGTTTTAAATCAATTACACTTCTCTAATAAATTCTGGTTTTACTTGTTCAGTCTTTTTAGTCATGTCAGATTCTTTGTGACTCCATTTGCAATTTTCTGGCAAAGAGAAGAATGATTTGCCATTTCCTTTTCCAGTTCATTTTAAAGATGAAGAACAGAGTCAAACAGGGTTAAGTGACTTGCCCAGGGTCATGTAGCTAGTAACTGTGGTGCTCAAACAAGAAACCTTATTTTTTTTTTTAACTATTTCTCCTTTTCAACAGCAACAGATTCTTTATCATAGAATCATGGATCTATATCTGGAAGGCACTTCAGTAGCCATCTAATTCGATTCCCCAATTGTACAGTTGAGGAAAGTGAGCTTAAGTGAACTTGTCCATGCATCAGAAGCAGACTTTGAACCCAGGTCCTCTGAAAACCTGCACTCCCTTCACTGTACCCAGCTGTCTTCAATGACCTATTTAAACAGGTATTTTTGGAGCTATTGTAATCATTCAGTGATTTTCTTCATCCTTTCCTCTCATTTGTTTCCCCAACCAATGGAGAACTAGATTAGTTGTGTCAGATAACTCATTCTACAAAGATTCCTACAGGGTAAGCTGTCTTTCCATTAAAATATAGCTAGATTCCTTCACTCTTAGCTGTACCGTTTGCTACCTGTATGACAATAAGCAAGTCACTCAAACTTTCTTGGTTTCAGTTTGTTCATCTGTAACATGATGGCGATGGGCAAGATAGTTTTTAAACTCCCTTCTAGCTACAAATTCCATGATCTTATTTTTATTTACATATTATCTTATACTGTGACATCTTTAGCTATCCCCCGTATCACAGCGACACAATTATGAATGAAGGATAAGAAGTCAGAACTATGTACAAAAGATAACATTGGATGGTCATGGGAGCATTTGTGGTGATGGGGACTTGGAGACATGACCTGTGACTATTGGGATAGGGAACTCCTTCAACCAGGGAAGACTCTTACCTGATCATCAACTTACAGTTTTGTAGAGTTACCTCTCCCACCCCCAAGCAAGTATGTATCTGAGAAAATAGCTTGAACCCAGGTTCAAGTTGTGGCCTAAAGGCTATCACAAAAAACATAACCATGTTTCTGAGGCTGGCGTTCTACCCATTATGTCCATGCTGCCTTGCTGTAAAAGTTGATGCTTACAGCCATCTCCAACAGTTCCAGGGGTTTGGAGAAAAGGTCTTTTTATTTTATTTTTATTTTTATTTTTTTGCTTTTTGGAGGGCAGTTGGGGTTAAGTGACTTGCCCAAGGTCACACGGCTAGTTTTTTTGTGTTAAGTGTCTGAGGCCGGATTTGAACTCAGGTACTCCTGACTCCAGGGCCGGTGCTCTATTGACTGCGCCACCTAGCCGCAGGTCTTTTTACATCTTACCCTCATTCTGCCAAATCTCAAAAAAGAAAATCTTTCATATAAGTGAAATCAGATTAAGATGAAATTCAAAGGCAATTATAAAGTGAAAAAAAAGTCTCAAAAAGGGC
>JAQQSW010000458.1:0-41058 GCA_028646575.1 Pseudocheirus occidentalis | reverse complement strand
TTTTTTTTTAGCTTTGTGAAACTCTGCTTCCATGGGAGAAAGCTCTGTTCCAAATCGCTGGGGTTTTCCCAGCTGCCGGAGCTATTAGGGGGATGTTGCAGCCTCTACTAGCTTTGACTTGCTGAAAGTGCTCCCCAGGACCACCACCCAAGACCACAATCTGGATCCAGGCCGCTCAATGCAAGAGCACTTGGCCCTGGATCAATTGACTCAGCCCCCCTGGGGTATCCACAGGCCAGGGGCTCTGAAGCAGCCCAGTGGGGGCATCTGCCAGTTACAGCAGTTTCTGCCCTCCCCCCACTGCTTCCTTGCCCTGGGGGTAGATTGACTGAACTGTTTCCCCCCCCCCCCAAATTTAGCTTGAAAGCTTCACTCACTTTCACTGACCTTTAATCCTGGTTTAGTGAACCTGCATGTTGCTCCAGGTGCTTTATATCTTCTCTAAAGGTGACTCACACTCTGGCTTGGGAGGCTGGGCTCCTCAGGTGGGCCACATGGTGGTTTTAGGCTGGGCTGGTCTCAGCTCCCAGCCTGGAGGCCTGCATGATGAGCCCCTCCTACCTAGTTGCCTTTCTTTAATCCCTATTTTTCACACCTTTCACTAATCCCTGTTTTTCACACTTTGGTAAATGTAGAGATGCTGGAGGCTGTAGATCTCTCTCTCTCAGCTGGGCTCGGCTCCTTCCTACCGCCCCAGGCCCTGTCTTCGGTTTCAGTTTCAGGCTGAGCTGGCCGCGGCTAGAGTCCTGCCACGATGATCCCCTGCTGCTGAGTTGCGATCAGCAAGAGATATGTTTTCTGTATTTTTTGAGTTTGAGAGTCCTAGACTTTGTCCAGAGTCATATTTTTATGAGTGTTTAGGGTGGCGGTGTGCGAGCTGCGGGACCTTGCTGCTTCTTTGCCGCCATCTTGGCTCTGCCCCCACGAAGTCCACAGGGCTTGTTTTTTGTGTTAAGTGTCTAAGGCCATATTTGAATTCAGGTCCTCTTGACTCCAGGGCTGGTACTCTATTCACTGTGCCACCCAGCAGCCCCATCCTGTTTTTTTTTCTTTTTAATTAATTTAAAATTTTTATTTTACATTATTCATTTCCACAAGATCCTGAGTTACAAATTTTATCCCTGTCTTTCCCCTACCTACCCACCCAAAACAGCGATCCCACTGTATACTCCCTCCCCCAATCTGCTCTCTCCTAATTCTTCTCCCATCACCCCTCTAACTTTCCAGTTAGATGGATCTCTCTACCCTAGTACCTGTATATCTTATTTCCCAGTTGCATGTAAATAATAATAACATATATGTGTGTATACATGTATGTATATATTTTAAACATTTGATTTTAAAACTTTAAATTCTAAATTCTTTTCCTTCCTCCCTTGTCACCCACCCCCAACAGAAAGACAAGCAATTGAATTTAGGCCACATATGTACATGTGTGGTTACACAAAACATCTCCACGAGGCACATATTGTAAAAGACTGACTATATTTCCCTCCATCCTATCCCGCCCCCCCCCCCGTTCTATTCTCTACTCTGTCCCTCTCCCTATACAAAAGTGTGTGCTTCTAACAATCCTGACCCCCAACCTGCCCTCCCCTCCATTATCCCCCCTCTCATCCCCTTCCCCCTAACTCTCCTATAGGGCAAGATACCCAATTTAGAGTGCATGTCATTCGCTCCCTAAGCCAAATTCAATGGCAGTAAGGTTGACCCACTCCCTTTTTGCCTTCCTGTTCTCCCCCTCCATTGTAAGTTATCCCTTTCCTCTTCTATATGAGAGGGTTAACCCCATTCTTTCTCTCCCTGTCTCCTCTCATTATATTCATTTCCTATCTCTCAACTGCACCTTTTAAATATTATCCCTTCCAATTCAATTGATCCTGTGCCCTCTATGAATACCTGTACACATATATACACACACTCACATATGTATTCATATGCATATATAGCCTCCTATATAGACATATGTGCACACATGCATATATATATACATTTATATTCCCTTCAACTATCTTCATTCTGAGAAAAGTTTCATAAGTTACAGTTATTATTTTTCTATGCAGGCATTTAAATAGTTCAACTTTGATGAGTTCCTTATGATTTCTTTTCCCTGTTTACCTTCTCATGCTTCTTGTATTTGAATGTCAAATTATCTCTTCAGTTCTGGCTTTTTCATCAAGATTGCCTGAAAGTCTTCCACCTCACTGAATTACCGTATTTTCCCCTGAAACTTTATACTCAATTTTGTTGGGTAGGTGATTCTTGGTTTTAATCTTAGCTCCTTTGATGTCCAGAATATCATATTCCAGGACCTTCAATCCTTAGTGGAAGCTGCTAGATCCTGGGTTATCCTGATTGTATTTCCATAGTATTCAAATTGTTTCTTCTTGGCAACTTGTAGTATTTTCCCCTTGATCTGGGAACTCTGGAACCTGGCTATAACATTCATAGTAGTTTTCTTTTGGGGATCTTTTTAAAGAGATGATTGGTGAATTCTTTCCATTTCTATTTTGCCCTCTGGTTCTAAAATATCAGGGCAATTTTCCTTGAGAATTTCTTGAAGGATTATAACTAGGTTCCTTTTTTGATCATGGCTTTCAGGTAGTCCAATAATTTTTAAATTCTCTCTCCTGGATCTATTTTCCAGGTCAGTGGTTTTTCCATATTTCCATATTTCACACTGCCTTCTACTTTTTCATTTGTTTGAATTTGTTTAATAGTATCTTGATTTCTCATAAAGTCATTCACTTCCATTTGTTCCAATCTAATCCCGAAGGAATCATTTTCTTCAGTGAGCTTTTGAGATTCTTTTTCCATCTGGCAAATTTGGCTTTTTAAGGCATTCTTCACCTCACTGGCTTTTTGGGCCTCTTTTGCCATATGAGTTAATCTATTTTTTAAGGTGTTATTTTCTTCAGTCAGGTTGTTGACTCACTTTTCATTTTCTTGCGCCACTCTAATTTCTCTTCCCAATTTTTCCTCCACTTCTCTTATTTGCTTTTCAAAATCTTTCTTCAGCTGCTTTATGGCCTATAACCAGTTCATATTTTTCCTGGAAGGTTTTGGTCCAAGAAGTTCTGACTTCCTCCCATTCTATGCTTTGATCCTTTTTGTCCCCAAAAAAGGAATCTAAAGTTGGATGGCTGGGCTTGCTTTGCTTCCTTTGCCTGCTCATGTTGCCAGTCTTTTGAGGTCTTGGCCACAGTAGAACTTTGCTTCCAGATTTGTTCCAAATTGCTGAGGTTTTTGCAGCTGCCGGAGCTATTAGGAGGCCTCCATCTCTATAGCCCCTATCAGTTTCGGCTCACTGGTCACACACCTCAGGACCACCACCCAAGAACACAATCCAGATCCAGGCAGCTTAAGGCAAGAGCACTTAGCTTCTGTATGGTTGCCTGGTCCCCCTGCAATCTGCAGGCTGGGAGTTCTAAAGCAGCCATGTGGAGGCAGCTGCAGGGCCTCTACTTCCACCACCTCTAGATCTGGGGGCAGCCGGCTAGACCCGCTCCTTTGCCCCCCAATAATCCAAATGAGTTCCACTGACTTTTTATTTTGTCTTTGGCATTTATGGGTTGATAAGTCTGGAAACCACCACAGGTGCTGGTGATCCACTTTCCTGATTGCTCCAGCTGCAACTGGTCCTGGCCACACTGGGGCTAAAACCACGGGTTCATGTGGGGTAGGCTGGGCTGGGCTGGGCTGGGCTTGGCTCCCAGTGCTCTGTGATGAACCTTTCCTCTCTGCCTGCTAGGCTACCTTCAGTGGGAGATTTGTTTCTTTGTCACTTTGTGGGTTCTGGAGCTCTAAAATTTGTTTAGAGTCATATTTTATAGGTATTTGAGGTGGTTATGGGGGGAGCCATGGAATTTTCCTGCTTCTACGCCACTGTCTTGACTCTGCCCCCAGAGTTACAAACTGTTACAAACATGTAGTTACAAACATGTAGTTAGGCAACACTAAATTCCACATCAGTCATGTCCAAATGGGAATATGTATGTATTAAAAACATATATATCTCATTCTGCACTCTGGAGTTTTTCACTTATTATAAGGTAAGAACATGTTTCATCATCAGTATCATAGTTCATCAGCATCATAGTTCTCCAGAACTATGGTTGGTTGTTATACAGATCCTGTTTTTCAAAGTTGTCTGTCTTTACAATATTGTTGTCACTGTATAAATAGCTCTCCCTGTTCTGTTTATCTCTTTTGCATCTTTTCATGTGAGCTCTCCTAGATTTCCCTGAAACCATTTACTTCATCACTCTTACAGAAAAGTGTTCCATCACATTTATCTACCGTAAGTTGGTCAGCAATTCCCCATGGGCACCCTCTTAGATCCCCACTCTTTGCCACCTCAAAATGAGCTGTATTTCTGCTAATTCTTAGAATCTGTTCTGCTTAAGACTTATCCTTCCCTTACTGTGCACTCCTTCTAATTCCCTTTCCCTCCTATTTCCCTGCAGAGTCAATTCTTTTTTCTCTATAAAACTCTGTCCCTACTCTGACCAGTTAGGAGAAGAATGATGTTCAAGTATCAGCTTCATTCTCTCTCCTTGTAAGTATAGACTATATAGATCAGAAATGCCTATGAGTCCTCTTTTTCATTCAAAATTAATTGCCCCTCCCCCCCAGGACTATACTCAGTTTTGGTGGGTGAGTCATTTATTCTTGGCCATAAGTCTATGTCCTTTACCCTCTAGAATATCATATTCTAAGCTTTCTATACCCTCTTTACAGTGTTGGCTGTTAAATCATATGTGAGATTCTCTGTGGTTCCTCAGTACTTGAATTCTTTTTGCTTGCAATAATTTTTTCTTTGATCTGGAATCTGGACTCTGACTATAATGCTCCTAGAAGTTTTCACTTTGCATTTCCTTTCAAGAAATGACAGAGGGGGCGTGTAGGTGGCACACTGGACCTGGAGTCAAGAGGACCTCGGTTCAAACCCAGCTTCAGAAACTTGACACTTACTAGCTGTCATTAAAACATACAAGTCACTTAACCCCAATTGCCCTCCAAAAAGCAAAAACAAAACAAAAAAAACCTGAGAGACTATTTTTATTTAGCCCTCTGGTTTGAAGACATATGAGATTGTAGGGTTTAAGTTATGGATATATAAAGTCTAGGCTCCTTATGTTTGTTCATGATGTTCAGGTAGTCTAAAGATTCTTAAATTTTTTTGCACTCAATCTATTTTTCCAGATCAGTTGTTTTTGCTGTGGTAGATCTTACATTTACTTCCCCCCCCCTCCCCAGTCTTTTGACTGTTTTAGTTTTTGTTTCGTGGTTTTCATTTTCCACTCTAATTTTCAAGGAGTTGACTGTTTGGAAATGGTTTGGTATCTTTTGGGCCAAGTTGTTAATTCTCTGTCTAGTTCTTCCAAAATTCTCATTTTTTTTCAAATATTTTTTCCTGTAGTATTCCCATTAAATTTGCTATTTAAAAAAAAAGCCTTAAACTCATGTTTTATCTCTTCCAGCAACTCTAGTTGAATTTGGGCCCAATCAGGTTTTTTGGGTGGAGGGAAGGGACTGGTTGATTTTTTTGAGTTTTTGTTTGTAGATTTTTGAGATACTATCTTCTGGGTTTGTGTTTTGAAGGCCTCTGTCAATATATCAGCTTTCTTATAGTGGGATTTTTTTTTTTTTGGTTTGCACATTCATCCAGTCCAATTTCCATTTTGTTATTAAGGGTTGGCCTCTGTATACTTCTAGAAGTCTGGCCTTGGTCTTGTTGCTGGGGTTACTCTTTATTTTGTTCCAGTATCTTGGGAATAATTCAGGCTGGGGACTTGCAAGCTAACAGTGCTCTAAAAGTCTTCTGTTTTACAGTTATCTGCTATACTTCTTTCTTTCCCATTTGAATTATTAGGGAAGTTCCTGATCTACCTTTAGGTTTGAGATGCCAGAAAATGAACAAAGTGCTGCTGGTTCAGAGTGGCAACATTGGAAACTTCCTTATAGACTTATATTCAATCTGGGATTCCTGCACTGGTTATTCCTTTGTAAAATTCAGACTAGGCTAGAAGTTGGAGTCTAGACACACTGCTGTTTTCCTGAATTCCAAGTCACACTGCTGTTCCTTGCTTCTGAACTTGTTTCTCTCTTTAGTACAGAGCCTTGGGCCTATGACCCCTCCATGCCCTGGGTGCAAATCCCTTTCTCAGTCCACCCGGGATCAACCAGCACTGGGTTGTGAGTGACAAAGGTAAAGGATGGAACTGTTCCCACACATGAACAAGGTCACAGTGCTCTGGGATCTCCCACTGATGTGGCACACAGCCTCTCCCTGCATACTAAAACAGGACAATCCTTGCAAACCTATCCTCAGTGTCAGCAGACTTCTCTGTCTTTCTGTAACAACCTGGACTGGAAAAATCAAATCGAGTCCATTTCCTAGATATGTCTGGAGAAATTTTTTAGGGGATAAGCTCACTGTAATTCTTACTACTCTACCATCTTGGCTCTGCTGCCATTAAAACATACAAACACACAAAAACACACACAGACACACACACACACTCTCACTGTAATGGTAATATAATGTGAAGATCCCTTTGTATTGGCAAAGGTAATAGGTACTTAGCACTAAGTAATTAATCAAGCCTCTGTTAAAGAAAAAGAAAGGTATGAATTCCTGCTGCTGACATAACAGGAAGGGGTTGGCTGAAACAGGAAGCTAACGCTGTGTATATATAAGGAAAGACAGATTTTATTGGAGCAAGCTCCATGGAAGCAGAAGCTGTAACTGCCAGAAGGCTGAAGAGGAAAACTCCCTCCCCTCAGCTTAAGAGAATGATTTTGATTTGGAGAACCTGGATGAAATGATTTTGATTCTGGGGACTAGCTGAAACTTCTGCTGAGTCTGAGGGCCAGTCAGAGCTGCTTAGAATTTCTAAGGGCCAGCTGGAGATGCTGAAGACTGAGGAAGCATGACTGTGATGCTTTGTATGAACCTGTTGGTGGTTTTGTTAAGCCTTGACTTCCAGGGTGCAGAGACTGTGAAGGATTTAAGGTAGACTGGACACTTTGAACTTCAGTGTGGAACAGGACTTGCATGGAGAGCTGGACAAGGACCTGGGAGCTGTCTGCCTTTGAACCCAGGTGACAGTTTAGTCAATCCAGGTAGGATCTGGGACCATGGAAGGGGATCCCGGGAATCTAAGAGACCACCCCAAATCAAGCTGAAGTAAGACTTTACTTAGATACTGAGTACTGACTGAAAAATTGTAATTTACCAGTGACTTAGGGCTGGAGGGTCTGTGTATTTTCTGATGACCGAAGACTAAATGATGAAGGATGACTGAACGATTGACTAAATTATTGTACTTAGTGATTGATGACTGAATAAGTGACTGATGTGTAACTTAGTATGCCTCATGAGTGGAGAACTTTGACTACTGTACTGTATCCTTTAAGAAGGCAAATCTCCTTAAGGATGATTGAATGATTGAGTTACTAAATGACTGTTCAAAATTTTGTGACCACTGTGGTGGAAACTATGTGGCCATTTTCTGTGATGTTGTGAATGCTATATTTTGATTTTCTATGACAAGTTATAACATTGTGAATGCTTTACCTTGATTTACTATGAATGTTTTGCTTTGATTTGTTATTGAATAAACAGTGTTCACTATAACCTTGAAAGCTGTTCACAGCAGCATTCTTCTGAAAAGCTGCTCATGCTTGACTTTACACTCATTCATTTTAAAATAAACTCTGGGTAATCAATGGAGGAGGGAAAAAGAAATAAATAATTTGACATCCCTTGACTCTGAAAGTTGTTTTTATATTTTCATTTGAATATGAGTATAAAAATTTTAAAATTCTTATTATATCAGACCTGCACAATTTGGTAGTAAGGAGGGGCCAAAATTAAAATAGACTAAACTTCTTTGAGACACAGACAAGTTTTTAGCAGTTCACTTGCCAAGTAAAGGTATACTTAATGATTAAACTATTTTGCAAATCAACCATATTTTTTTAAAAAGGGAAATTTCAATTAATATCAATTATACCTATTACTTAAGATATTTATCTATCATGAAATCACATTAATGCTAAAAAAAATTACTCTGCTAAGTGGCGCAAGCTTTAATAAATTTTTTAGGTTTTCTTACTGTTTACATTTAGTTAATGGAATTCATTACACTTCTTATTAGCTATCAATTTAATGTACTCTGGAATACTTAAAATAGATTTCTTCACAAATAATGTTAATGTGTAGTTTTCTAAGTGATTATGCAACCCACAGTAGCACCCGTTTCTGCATCTGATGCCACTGTACAAATGATTTCTAAGGTCCTTTCTAACTAGTCTAATTCTGTGTTCTATATTGGCTCATAGACATGATGAGTAACTTTCCTTCCCTCTCTTTTTCATTAATATATTTCATGCCCATTGCTTATCAAATGAAAGCCAACTTCATGAACCTTGCATATAATATAGTTATGGCAATCTAAATCCAGTCCACCTTTTCATCCTAATCCCGATTATTCCTGTTCTTGTTCTTTATGCCCCATATAAATGGGCTTACTCACCATCATTTAAACATGTGTCATATTTTCCCACCTCTTTGCCTTTGTTTGTGCTGTGCCTTATGACTGGAATACCTCCTCCTCATCCCTGACTATTAACTAAGTAATCAGCCTTCAAGACCCACCTCAAATTCTTTTCTATGAAGACCTTGTTAGTCCCCACTAGAACTTCTCATTTACTGTAATACCATTTTATTCTCTTTTATGTATATATCATTCTAATGTAATATACATATTGTATATTTTTTATTTATATGTATATACATACACATGTATATATATATATATATATATATAAAATTTTCAGCTTTGTCAGCTAGTCAATAAACATGTATTAAGCAAAAAAATAAATAGATTTTTTTAGAAATCTGAAAACTAACCTTAGTAGCTGCCTCATTTTTTGTTTACTTTCTTGAAAAACTATTGTTCCCCACCAAGATTCTTCAACTATTTGGACACTAATTTGTTTTTCACTGGTGCCCAATTTACTTAAGTCAGTATGTTCTGATTCAAAATTACAATGAAGAGTGTATTCTTTCAGAATGACTGTTATTTCCAGATAAACAAAACACAGTATTTTGTCTCTTCTGTAAGTAAACAAGTATCTACTTGGCCACTCTAGATTAAACACTATGTTCTAATTCCATCTTCTGTTTCTTTTTATTAGCCATTTTACAAAGTCACCCCAAAAACTTTCATGTTAGAACCAAAAAACCTCCACAGCAACTGCTCAAATACAAATGAACATGGAAATGAGTGTCTGACCTTGGAGAGTGAGCCAGACATTCATATAACTTGGAGGGCAGCTGCACAGTGAGGGAGGGGAAGCAGCTCTTGCATTCTTGCCATCCATCACATAGCAGTAATTTAGCCACATTGGTGCATGGCTGCTCTCATTTTGTCCCTATTCAATGCCAGTAATGACCAGAAACACAATAAAAAGATACAACTCTCACTCCTTTCAGACTAGATACTGACTGATGGTTGTTGGCTGGTGCAGATCATATGACAAACAGGACAGTACTCACAGTGGCAACCACCTACTAAGTTACATGATGGGCACAATAATGACTAGTGGAAGAAGGGTTAAGTGGGGCACAGACAAAGCATTCACACCCTCTACATTTTTCCCAGGCCACTTCAAATCCTTTGGCAGGCCACAAGCATCCCACAGGATGTCTATTGTGCAGGTCTGACTTATATCTATTAAAGAGATGCCTGCCAGTTTAGCATGTGGTAATCTAGATAAAGAACTAACAAGTTAGGGGATGCCCACCAATGGGAGAATGGCTGAACAAGCTGTGGTATATGAATATAACAGAATACTACTGTGCAATAAGAAAAGCTAAGCAGACCAATTTCAGAAAGACTTACACGAACTGATGCAAAGTGAAATGATCAGAACCAGGAGGATATTCTACACTAAAGAACAACAGTGTGATGATCAAATACAAACGACTTCACTCTCCTCAGTGATATACTGATCCAAGGCAATTACAAAGGACTCATGATGGGAAATGCTATCCACATCCTGAGAAAGAACTGATGAACTCTGAATGCAAATTGAAGCATACTATTCTTACTTTATTTTGTTTTTTTTTCTTTTTGGTTTGTTTCTTCTTTTGTAACATTAATAAGATGGAAATATGCTTTACATGATTACACATATATAACCTATATCAATTTCATAACAATTTAGAACAGGGAAGAGAAGAAAAGAGGGAGAAAAATGTGAAACTAAAAATTTTGTAAAAACAAACGTTAAAAATCATCTCTACATATAATTGGAAAAAATAAAATATTATTTAAAAAAGAAGAAAATAATTAACAAGTCTCATGTGATAATTTTGAAAAATTCTAACTTGAAATTTTTAAAAGTATTTCCTAGGATCAGTGATATTATAATACAGAAAATCAAAAGCTAAACAATATCAAGAAAATTAATAGCAAGATAGTTATCTTCCCAGAACACCAAGAGTATTTAAGAAAGATGAGCTAGCAGCACAACTTGAACTATACAAACCTAATGTTTAAGCACCATGTGATCATCAGTCCCGAACTATTTTTTTATGCAAAATATACTAAAGAAAGTAGGAGAAACACTGAGTAATTTTCCTCAATAATGGCAAAAGATTAATCTACAAATGGCTCATGTGATTTCTCTCTGTCACACTACTTATAAAAAGGTTGGTTATAGTTGGATGATGTAATTTGTGGTAGAGTGAACAAGAATACTTTATTTTCATGTTTCCAACTTAATTAATGGGGAAGTTTAACTGTAGTCTTTTAAAATTTCATATAACTTAGTATAATAATAAAGCTCTTGATTCTAGAATAATGATCAAATTTCATAGTTGTAATGATCTCTCTTGTTTAAAACAGACAAAGTTCAAGTTAAGTTCTCAATCGTGTTTAGTTTCTACATAAACATTCGTGATAGCTGGGTGATGCATTTGATCTAAGTTCTCTAATTTATCAATGTAACAATGCATTTTAGCATTTACAAAAATATTTCATATGTATATATGTCCATACAGTCAGTTAACTTGAAGAAATCCATCATCTGTGTATAAAAACATTTGTAAAGTTAAGAATATTTTACTCTCTACCTAATGAACGAATCCTGCAATTTAATCATTAGTTTCTACTCTATGTATAGAGGTCTATATTACTTTCCTATAATTATATTGTATTTATGTACAATATTTAACTTCAGCAACTTTCTGTTAAGTGCTTTAAGGTATCAACTACCTTGTGGGTATTATATGCTGCCATATTTTATGGAACCTTTATACTTTCTTGGGAGGAAAAGGGTCCTAAGTAACTACCAGCAGTACCTACTATGTAAGTAATCGTTATAAGAGACAGAGGATAAAGTCATAGCAGCCATCATGAGTGAGCCATACAGTTCTAATTTAATGAAGGACAATGCAGACGGTTGCCAATTTTGTAAATAAAATACATTTAACATATGGTACTTTCTGCTACAGGATTGATATACTTATAGCGAAATGATCTGATTAAAATGAAGTTCTAAAGAAAAGCTACATGTCTTTACATTGAGAAAAATGGAACATAATGGTATGTGTTTAATTTACAATTGAAGTAGTAACCCAATTCTGAACTTTGGGACTTCATTTTAAGTGGCTAAAGAAGGGATAGGTAAATTATGGCCAAATTTGGTGAGTTATGTACTTCTGTTCAGCCTTGAGCTTTTAAATAAAGTTTTGTTGTATTTAAAATTATAAAAACTACTCTAGGTGGTGCAGTGAATAGAGCACCGGCCCTGGAGTCAGGTGGACCTGAGTTCAAATATGGCCTCAGACACTTGACACACTTACTAGCTGTGTGACCTTGGGCAAGTCACAATCCAAAATTGCCTTGCCTTCCCTCTCCCTCCCCCCAAAAGAGTTTAAAAAATAAGTAAAACTACTCTTAGAGACCAGATCCAGTCTTCTGCTATACTTTACACACTCCTGGGTTAAACAAATGCAGAGTTAACTTAATATCCATGTAACAGAAAGGGGAACCACCTGAGTACCCATCACACGTATGCCAGACAAGATGAAAAAAGATCAAGCATCAAGCTATGAAGACTATACACTGTTGATTTGAGAACAGAAAAACTAAACGGCTAAACAATTAGCATAGAATGTTCCAATAAAATTATGGGGAGGGAGGGGCAGCTAAGTGGTACAGTAAATAGAGCACCAGCCCTAGAGTCAGGAGGACCTGAGTTCAAATCCAGCCTCAGACACTTGACACACTTACTAGCTGTATGACCTTGGACAAGTAACTTAATCCCAATTGCCAAGCCTTCTCCCTTCTAAAAAACAACTATTCTGAGGAGGGAATACTTTTTAATCACAATTAAAATCTTTTATACTCCAAAATACTTATTATATTGCTCAAATAGAAGACCTCAGAAGCTAAGAATGGAATCTAATGTAAATTTCAGCATGCCCTATTTCCAAGAGAGCTGAATAAATATAAAATATACAAATAAACAAAATTATTCTCAAATCCTCTTGGGAAAAATCAAAACATATATTTTCTACAGTATTTTTGGATATTGGGAAAATATCAGGTCCTGTTTTATCTGTAACTGTGATGTTCTATTCTCTGATTAATGGACTGACTGTAAGGAGAAGAGACAGGATGTGAAAGTAATGGAGGCAATGTGTGGTGCAGAATGCTGGACTGATCAGACTTGTACTCTCAAAGCTCAATATTTACATTCATCAAAAGCAGCAACCCCAAGGCAAAATGTCTACCAGAAGAATTAATGTCAACAGATTAGGCTGCTACTCTGAGCAGGAACAGTTTATTGCTAATATGGAGGGAAAACTGAGCCAACACACAGTTGGCAACAGTGGAGTAGAAAAGGAATGGGCAGCTTTCAGAGATCTGGTGAACAGCACTGCATTTGCTCATCTGGGTCAGAACACTCACAAACATCAAGAATGGTTTGACAAAAAACGATGGGGACATTTAGCAGCTACAAAATGAAAAAAAACGAGAACTCCACGGGGTTTACTAGCAGGATAGTTAATACACCTCTAAAAGGGTAGCACTTAATTCCATCAAAAGTAAAGTACAACTGAAGCTTAGAGAGATGCAGAATTCTTGACTCAGGAAGAAGGAAGATGAAATTCAGTTTTATGCTGATAGTAGCAATCTAAAGCAATTTATGATGCCCTGAAGGCTATTTATGGGCCACTGACCCATCTCAACTACTCAGTGCTGATGGAGTTGAATTGATTAGTGATAAGGACATGATCCTAGATAGAAAGGCTGAACATTTCCACAGTACTCTCAGTAGACCACCAATCAATGCTGAAGCCACTGACCTTTTACCTCAGGTTGATATAGGTTAAGATAACTGTTTGTATAAATAACACGCCTACCAGATTCTGAGGTTGAAAAGATAAGGAGACAGTGAAAGACAAAATTACAAAACCTTACAGTAGTATCTAGAATTACTGGAACCATACAAATATTCCCATAAAAAAGCTCTGAATTATACAAAATTTTTGTTTATGGTTAACTCACCTTAAAGAATATTTTGAATGCTTCACGTAGAAAGGCTCTCTGGGACTTAAAAACTTCAGCTGGAATTTAATGTGAAAGACTTTAAAAAACAGCAAACTATTTAATAGATACCTTACCATATTTTAAATAAACCATGCATTTCATGAACTAAAATTTTGTTTCAGTAAGATTTAGATACAATCCTATAGATAAAGGCTTTGTCAGGTGGAATTAGCACTAAGGACTTTGTTTTGTTTTTTTAAAATCTTATGAACCAAATTAACACGAATTTACCCTAATTTAGATGATAAATTATGTTATTCAGAAAAACATTGCAACTGACAATAAAATTAATTAAGAAAAAAATAAAATAACAAAACAAAAGCCAATACATACATTCAGTTACTTTCAATTTTCAAATAAAATACCAGAGTCTTCCTATGGATATTTAAAATTTCTTCCAAGTGAAGAAATTTCTTAAAAATACATTTTTTTGGCTTTATGTTTAAAGCTCAGAAACTTAAATATCTTTCATTTACCTATATAGCTTTATAGGTATACAAAATAATAAAAATAATGAAACATTCTTTTATATATTTAACTTTACAAAATTCACAATTAGATGTCAAACTTACTATGTGAGTAGAGAAAGAATTATTCCGTAAATTGACTTTTATAGTTCTTGTTTCTCCAACTCTAGCTGGAAGAAAAATGTATATATCTTGCGGAGCACTAACACCTCGCTGAGTCGAGTCAACCTGTCTGGTTTAGAAAATGGGGATTAAATTACTTTAATAGAAATTTAAATCCAAATTATACCTTTAAAAAGTTAATTTTAATCATTTTCTTTGTAAGAAGCTTAAAAGGGCTTGGAACAGGTATGGTAAACTTTAGAAAATGACACTTAAATTGAAATAAGTGCTAACAAGTTTCACTTTCTCCTATCATGTGTGCTCTTTCAAACAATTACTGTATGATTTCTAAGGCTGTCCTTTCCATTTGAAGATGTTCCCTGCCCCTTAATAAGTCTAAGGATATTTGAAGACCTTCCCTCCCTCAAAGATTTTTCCTGCCTCCAATAGGCTAAATGTAATTACATGGAGCCTGTGGTAGGAGGAGTTTGCTGAAGGGTAGAGCACAGTCCACAGGAAGCTGGGAATCAGAGCAATTAGAGCTAGAGGGAGGAAAGGATGCACCCAGGGAGACAACTAGGCTTGTGAATAAATGTTTATTTGTGGGAAGGCTAAAGGACTGTGTAACTTTGTGCTGTGCTATGGTATATTAACTTCTTTGCTATTATGATGGAATTGACTTTCTGGTGCTGAGATTTGGTTTTCTGGTGTTTGAATAAATTTTTTGCTTCCATCTTCTATATGGAGAGTCTGTTATATTTTGTGATTAAGAACTATGCTGGCATATTTACAGTCACTGTTGGCACTGTGAATATTGCATTGGCACTACAGTTACCTACTTAAAATTAATAAGAATCTAAATCTAAATTATTTCTTTAAAAAGTTAATCTTGGGGGGCTGCTAGGTGGTGCAGTGAATAAGAGCACTGGCCCTGGAGTCAGGAGGACCTGAGTTCAAATCCAGCCTCAGACACTTAACACAAAAACTAGCCATGTGACCCTGGGCAAGTCACTTAAACCCAACTGCCCTCCAAAAAGCAAAAAAAAAAAAAAAAAAGTTAATCTCAATCATTTTAATCATTTCCTTTAAAAGAAATTAAAGATGGCTTGGAGAAGGTATGCTAAACTTTAGCAAATGACACTTAAACTGAAATAAATGCTAATATGTTTTATTAACTTTCCCCTATCATGTGTGTCCTTACAAACAATTCCTGTATGACCACTAAGACTATCCTTTCCACAAGGAGTGCCTCTGAGATTATCTTCAATTTATCCTGTATCTATCATATTTGTATTTGTTTGTATGTTGTGTCTCTCATTATACTATGAGTTCCTTGAGAGCAGAAAATGTTTTTTGCCTCTGTATTCTTAGTGTTTAACAAAGTGCCTAGCACATAGTAGATATTTATTAAATGCTCATCAAGTAATCAAGAGGAGGTCTATGGGCTTCATAATGCCACCAAACACAAGAAGTGTTAAAAATCCTCGGAGTAGAGGATAACGTAAAGCTCAAATGGTTCAACCTTAACTCTGCCACTGGGAAGGAGGAGAGCAGATTCAGTGAAGGGGAGGACTGGAGGTCAAAATGTGGATGAAGAACATGGTTGAAGACATAGAAACATGGGGAAATATGGAATGATAAAAGATTATGACTGGATAGCTTGGTTCCCTTTTCATATCCTTTTCATTTACATGATTATGGTGGCTGTATATACTGTTTTTCTCGTTCTGTTTACTCCACAGTGTATCAGCTTATTTAACCTTCCCATGTTTCTCTGAATCATTTACATACATTATTTTTCTAAATTAATTTTTGTTTATTTTTAGTTTACATCGTTAATTTCCATGAGATTCTGAGTTACAAATTTTCTCCCCGTCTTTTCCCTACCTACCACCCCAAAACAGTGATCCCACTGTATACCCCCTCCCCCAATTGGCTCTCTCCTATATCCTCTCCTATCACCCCTCTGACTTTCGGTAGAGCAAGATGGATCTCCCTATCCCAGTGCCTGTATATCTTATTTCCCAGTTGCAAGTAAATAATTATTATTATTCTACTTTGTCCCTGTCCCTTTACATAAATGTATGCTTCTAACAACTCTCCCCCCACCACCTTGCCCTCTCCTCCATCATTCCCCCTTTCATCTCCTTCCCCCCTACTTTCCTGTAGGGCAAGATACCCAATTTAGAGTGTACATACATTATTTCTAACTGTATAAGGTTGATGAGATATTTTTACCATGTTTTGGTGACTGGTCTGCTTCAATTAAATTGCCTAAGATATAGTAAATAAGAGCTGAAGTCATTATCTACCTGTTTTCCATTTTTCATTAACTATGTCATGCTCAAGTTACTGTAATTGTGTGTTTTCTTATCGTCTTTATTCTTTCATCCCATGTTGTATGGATTTTGACCTTTGCTTTAATGATAATCAAACTGCTCAGGTGATAGGTGAGTGTAAAATGACTGTTTCTTCAGTAGCCAGCATTTTCACATTTATTAAAATGAATCAACTTCATTTACTACGAATTTGTTTTATTATCACCATTTCTATTACTTTCCTACTTGTTTCTTCAAAGAAATTAATGATAAGGGGCAGCTAGGTAGCACAGTGAATAGAGCACTGGCTCTGGAGTCAAGAGCACCAGAGCTCAAATCCGGCCTCAGACACTTAACACAAAAACTAGCTGTGTGACCTTGGGCAAGTCACTTAACCCCAACTGCCCTACCTTCCCCCTCCAAACAGCCAAAAAAAGAAAGAAATTAATGATAGTGTTTCTGAATAGTTAGCAAATCTTTGGTCTGTCATATTTGTACTAAAACCACTGAGTATCAATGTTTATGTTGACAAAATCTTCCAAATCATTCAAGTTTTTCCACAGAATTTCTTCTTTATCCTCTACAACAAATAATGGCACACAGTTGCAACTGTTTTTAAGGTTGTCTGTAACCTTAAATTCAGTAACAAAAAAGAAGTGAATATTATACTAGATTCAGCAACTGATTAATAAATCAGCCATTTCTTAGTAATAAATCATATCTTAAATCTCATCATGCATTAACGTACCATACTTTATCTTTCCACTAAGTGTCAAATGTACTACAAGGGAGTGAGCTGGATATCAGGCCTGGGAACACGCCTCACACTTCTTGGCACTTCATAGTGTTAAACATACATAGCACCTTTCTCTAATGAGTCATTTTAAGTATTTTGAAAAATGATAAGAAAGAACATTTTTTCTATTTGTTAACAGTGCTCTGAACATTATATCTAAAGATGATTGACATGAATCTGCTTAAGAAAATATGCCATCATTAAACTTGTGTACAACAAATTAGTGTCTTCTATGAACATATGCCTTTGAAAATTTCTAAGTATGTCACAAGCGCATACCGAGGTATAGGGACAGAAGCCTCACAGCCAGCTCGTCTTCTGGGCCTCGCTAGATTATCTGTTTTCACAAGAGCATCTGTGGGAATTTTTTCAGATCCATTTCCTGAACTGATACACTGGTAGAAAAGAAAGACAATAAAAAAGGAAAAAAAAAATTCTTGGTCATATAAGAGCAATGGATCTGTCAGACAGCCATTTCTTAATAGTACTTTACACTTTATAAAGCATTTTCATGAAGACTTCCTAATTCGATCTCACGGCAACACCGAGATCTATAAGGTAGTTATTATCCATATTTTGCTAATGAAGAATCTAAGGCTCTAGTGCCTTAAATATGGTACTGTTATATTTATTGCTTAACGTAGTTAATACCTTAAAATAATTAAGTGACGAATTATCCTCCAATTTTATGAATTTTATTCATCTTAATAATACACCTAATCCATCTACTATATATGTATATATACATGCATGCATACATACACACACACAAATATATAAATGTATATAAGAGAAACATGCCAATTTCTATCAGTATATATAGCTAATATAAACAGCAGTTAAGAATATTGCCTAAAAGGTAAGTAATCCTTTCCCAATCCTTCCCAACCAAAAAGAACACAAGGATAACTCATTAATAGCACCTAAAAGCATAATGTTCATTTATAAAAGTTACTTTAACTATAGGAATTAATTTATAATATGTGGCACAAAGTAAACATTTAACAAATGGTTTGTTTTTTCTTTCATTCACAGAACTCACTAATCCAGATAGCTGAAATCGCAGTGTATGTTTCATGTGAGGTGCTGCACTGGGATAACACTCAACATCCCAGAACTGAGCATAATTCCCTCTATCTCTTGGTAAAAAAGTGATGGCAACCTATAAAACAAACAAAAGCTTTTGTAAAACATTGGTAATTATATTTCTCTGTTAGGTTACCAATAAGAAGCCTTCATATGAATGAGTAAAGTTGGTCATATTTGTCATTTCTTAGGAAAAAAAGCTTGTTCAACTCTATTTCAAGTAGACTAATTCCATTCTGGATCCAAAATACTTTATATAAATCAACACCCCCAAAAGTATATTGTTGGGGTGGGGGTGGCCCTCAAACCGCACTACAGCTGATGCGTAGGAGAGCTAAATGAGGAAGCTAGCTGGAGAAGGTGCAGTAGATTAAACCAAAAAAAAATACATAATCAAGAATCACAGATATATTCATTTTATTGTTCTCCTTACACAACCCTCTACTGGCCAAAAGACAGAACCAAAATTTAGGGTATACATACAAGGGAGAAGGTTTTCAGTATGTATACAGCATTAACTATCTTTGAAACCTCACAATATCTGTAATAAATTTTGTTACTGACATGACTGCACTGTCAATAAAGGTGCTAACAGTTTTTAGAACAACTTATTTATTTATATTTTTAATATGTGATTCCTGGCAAATGACCAATCACAGTACTATAGGAACTGAACTACATCCATACTGACATTTATTATATATTAAATCAGATCATGCAAACAAAGGGCAACTTAACAGAAAGGTAGCTGATAGGTTCTCCCTGAAAAGGTAAATAGAAGAGCTAGAAGAATCTTTTTCATCATACACCCAAAGTTACAAGAAACAATTAGACAGAATATTTGGTCATTTCACTTTACTGAACTGAGTATAGGCAAAAAACTCATTCTGAAAGCTATAGTAGATGAGCTTTATAAAAGCTCACAAAAATCTGCCAACATCAACATACGTTTAAATATTCAGTAACAAAAATGTGGAAGTAGGCATGGGAGGAAGACAATGTTAGAAAATAGTTTGGGATCAAGGACTAAAGAGAACAAAGATTTATACAGACAACTTGGAAAATTCCTATCTCTGTAGCATTAATTTTTTCTTTTCTTTCATGAGGCACTGGAAAGTAATAAAGAAATAATACACAAAAAGTAAGATTACTTATATTTTAACAGAAGTTGTGACTTGATATAAACATTATAGTTACTTTAGAATCAGTAAGTCTCTATGCAGTGAAACTACTGGCTGGTTCAAGTAAATAAAGCAAACACTTTAAATAAGACAAAATACAAATGAGGGGCAGATTACTTAAGGTTATAGACAGTACCTCACAAAATAGTGAAAAACAGCTGGTGAAAGATACAGCCAAACCAGATTACCCAGAGAAACTTTGTATGTGAAACTGGTAAGAAAATAGATGGAAGGCAGGTGGGTGGAACAGTGGATAAAGCACCAGTCCTGGAGTCAGGAGGACCTGAGTTCAAATCTGCTCTCAGATATTTACTAGCTGTGTGACACTGGGCAAATCACTTAACCCCAACTGCCTCAAAAAAAACTAAGAAAAGGAAATAGATGGAAAACAGGACAGATGTTTCAGTGGTTTTATGATTTTGACAACAACTGTGGGAGTCCTGACATCTGGCCTCTGAAATCACTGTATCTAATGTATCATCTGAAGTAGAAATGGCACTGAAAACAATGAAAAAATCAGGGACAAGTCAGACCTGATCAACAACACACTGAAGAAATCCATATTCAAATTCACAAACTTTAAAGGCAATTAGGAAATAGCCTACTTAAGTTACAAGAGGTCAGTTTTTAAAAATGGAAAAGATTATTAGCTATAATTTTTTTAAAAGGCAAGATATCAACCTACTTCTGAGCATACACCTAATTTTCTCATCTTTGTAAAAATTACCTTAGGGATAGTCTACACATACATTAAAGCATCCTTGATAAAATTATAAGACATATGGGCTTTTTATACATAGTTTTCAACAGTGAACCACATTTCTGTGGTCACTCAACTATCTGAGAACTGTAACAAGTTTAACACCCCAGTATGTTTTCTAACTTTAAGAAAGCATCTGAAAGCAAGTAAGACTTGATGGCTCTCTTTAAATAAGCTTTTGTCTCACAAATTTATAATAGGATTATACAAAACTCTATTAAATTTAGGACTAATATTTCAGTGTTCAATTATCTGAAAGCTAACTTTTGCTTTCAAATAAGTTCTTAAACAAGTTTCAAATATGTTGGTTAGTGTTATAGAAGAGGTCAAGCATAAGGTCCAAAAAAAGAACTTCCTTCTGATAGGATTTCAAAATGCTTCTAAACTCAGTGTTGGCATACCATTTACAAGGTAACTTTGATGGAATCTGCAATAATGTAAAAGATACTAATTTAACCATTCCATTGAAAAGCATAAATAAAACACAGTGCCCAGGCTATGAAAGTAGCTAGATGAATAGGCTATTGAATCTGTCCATCAACATGTATATCTTAGACAAGTGTTACATATGAAAAATAAGCTGGTTCTAGAACTAAATTTTAGAACACCTTAATTTTCTGTTTTGGTTTGTTTGTTTTTGAGGGGGGAAAGCAAGGGAATTGGGGTTAAGTTACTTGCCCAAGGTCACACAGCTAGTAAGCATGCCTAGTGTCTGAGGCTGGATTTGAACTTGGGTCCTCCTGATTCCAGGACCAGTGCTCTATTCACTGTGCTACCTATCTGCCAACCCTTCTGTTTTAGTAAACTAAGCTATTTAGCAAAGTAAACTATTATTCTAGTAGGACAATATCAGGCTAGAGTATATTTAGGGAATAACTCAGCACTTGGAATGACTAAACTGTTTGCATCTACCAAAAACTATGTCTAACAGAAAATATCTCTTGGATAAACACTACAAAGCCATGAATCACTGAAGACCACATCCTTGAAAGACATCTTACAGAACAAATAGTTATCATGGATCCAGAGCAATGAGTATCCTCAAAGCTGCAGGACTTCACTAAGTCTGGAGTGCAAACTAAAAACGTGCCCTTCCCTACAGACAGAGAGGATGAAACTGACCAGTCAGCAACACACACAGTCTGAACGGTTTTCCAGTACTTAAACTCTTCCATGGTCTTCCATGTCACTATTCCTTTTTGAAACACGGAACATAAGCTTCTCTAAGGTAAGGGCTACCTTGCTTTTGTATTTCTATCACTAGCTCAGCAGTTAGGATAATAAATATTTACTGACTGTCGATTGAGAATTGGTCAGAATTAGGTGGTATGACTTATGATTGTGGGGAAAATATTCATCTGCATGAAGTTAACTGTTCCATATGAGGTCAAGTCTAATAAAGTTGATTTCTTTAACAGTGTGCTCAACAAAGTGATAGGCCTCACTTTTTGTTTTCCATGACATTCTAATATACCAGAAATTCGGGAACATCTGAAAGCTGCATAAGTAGCTCTAAAGACATCTCCACTCTCATCAACATCCTATAGAAAGGAAAAATAAAAATTATAAAATTTAAATAATAAGAAGAATTCCACACTAAAAATAACATTTCACATCTGAATACTGTTTGACTATTTTACAAAGCATGTTCAAGTTCACTAAGTCATTTAATTTTCACAGTCATTCTATGTGGCAGAAAAGGAAATTTTAGAAATAATAAAATAATTAACAATTAAAACAAAGTTTAGTAAGTAGTGAGGCTGATTAGAATCCAAGCCTCCAGGCTCCTAGTCCAGTGCCAAATTTCTAAATGGGGAAACAAGAAGGGGAACTCACTGACATCAAATTACAGAATGAAAAAAGCTAGTATACTGATGTTTAAGCATGTGCTAGGATCAATTTAAATTAAAATACAGCAACCAAAAAATGGAATAAATTTTCTGACAAAAAAAGTAATAAGAAATAAATTACATATCTTAAGATTACTGTTACTGACCTTGACATAAGGTGGAGCAAAAGATGATAAATTCCACTTTACTTCTTCATCACCATGATTTTCGAGTTCTAGATAATTTTCTAGATGGAAAATACAAATTCTTATGTCAAACCCAACTCAACTAAGTTTACCTGGATAAGGTAAATACAATGAACAGATTTTTAAGTCACCTTTCATTTATGACTTCCTCTACACTGTAAACAACCTTCCCCCTGAGACCTCACACAGGACTCTTATTTTGCAGTTCTCAGTATTTATCCAACAATATTGTGTTTAATAGCTGTGATGATGGGTCATCTCCCAAAGAAACTATAAAACTCCCCTCTCCCCAAAAGTATCTGAACAGACATAACAGTGACAGCATAATCAACTTTTTCTGGTAGAACGGGGGGAAAAAAAAAAATCAAACAAATACATTATATATAATTACCTTTAAATATAACATTTCAAAGAATCTCACTAAATAAAGCTATCTCTCCAAACCTTTTCCCTTCCCAAAATGACTTTTTTCAATGAGTCTATTTTTTTTTCTCCCAAAAGCTCTGCAATTTATTTTCCAATTATTAAATTACACAATGAAAGAAGTTGTAATGGTAATGGGAATTTGAAGATCTTCCCTGCCCCTTAATAAGCCTAAGGGAATTTGAGGACCTTCCCTGACATGCAAATATACTCTGCCCCTTAACAGGCTGAATGTAATCTCATGAAACCTGTGGTGGAAGGAGTTTGCTGAAGGTTAGAGTGTAGCCCCAATAGGAGAAGCTTGCTTTTCAGAACACCCATGCCTTTTGTTGCTCTGTAATTGGGCAGCGGGTCACAATAGTTGTGATGTTCTCTGACCCTGGAGAAGGCTATATATACCTCTGAGGTAAGGTTTTGCTTTGGGGCTCACTTAGGGGAGGAGTTGTATGATATGGCCAGATGAGATTCTGGGCAGCCACTGAGCCCCCTGGTTTCAAAAACCCAGATGCTGGTGCTTCTCTCTCTGGTGACTAACTATGTAGGTATGTGATGATGGTCAGACAACTAGAAACCCTGTTTGCTGAATAGTGTTATTTTCTCTGTCTGTACTTTTTTGTCTGCTTGTAACTTCTGTTTCTATTCTCTGAAGTTCAGGGTGCTGACTTTTCCCCCTCAACTAGGTAAATGATATATGTTTGGTTAAACTAAGATGGTTAACTCCTTTTGAGTTGCTTTCCTTTAGAAAAGCAGATTAAAGAACCTGCACTAGCAGCCATTCTGGGTATGCTAGGGTGCTTGTTGTTACAGAAGTACATTAAATTCTCTCTAAATGCTACATTTAGTGCATTTAGTCTGCTTATATTTCTAACCCATCATTGGTTTATCTTAGACCTGTGACATCTAGTCTTTGAACACAAAGCTAGGAGGTCAAAGAAGTACTTATCTCAGAAGCTAGGCTAACAGGGAGGATTCATTAAGAGCAAAATGGTGGCCTTGAAAATTCTCCCATTTAGGCTTCATCTTCAAAGTTTTAAATGTTTAGATTTGAGATTCACAAAGCAAATAATCCTAGGACCTCTGATTAAAGTATGAATTATTTATTATTTAATATTTAGGTCGGTTGTCCTGGTTCTCTTTGTTCTCTGATTTCACTACTCATTACATTTGTTAGAACATTTCAGCAGGGAACATGGTTCTAAGTGCAGCTATGGCCAACATGTTAATGCCCCATAAGCACTGTTTTGTATCATGATCATCGTCCTCAATCCATTACAACTAACTTCACAGTGACAGCATGAAGCACTGCTGCAACATCATTTGGCTAAAATACCCAGATGCAGAATGCATTATGAGTGGTAAGGCAAAATGCCTAAAACCCCGTTTCCCTGTCATCATACTGCTATGTACTGAATGTACATAACCATATATTTCTATTAGTCTCTTGAACTAATAGATGGTGTTTAATAGCATTTAAGAAATTAAAGTTTCCTTCAGTATTTTACGTTCATTTATAGTATGCTTAATATTTTTTACCAAGATAAACACTGCACTTCATCATCATAATAGTGAAGATTTATATATAGCTATACTATCTATATACCAGGCGTTTATCTCCTTTTCTCCTCACAACTGTGGGCAAGTACTATTATCTCCATTTTACAGATGAGGAAAACTGAGGTAAAGAGACATTAAGTGACTTGCCCAAGGTCATAGTTAGAAAGTGGGAAACTCAAGTCTTCCTAACTCCAGGCCCATATTCTATCCACTGAGCCACCTAGTTACCTCATGGTCTTAGAATTCTGTAAAAACCTACTTCTAGCTCTTATAATCTAAATTATAACAGTCTCACTTAATGTTTTTGTGGAATTCATGACAATAGGTAGGGCTTTTTTGGTCTTTGCTAACATAATATTCTTGAAATATCTGTAATTTTTTTTTTTTAATTTGGAGAGGGGAAGGCAGGGCGACTGGGGTTAAGTGGCTTGCCAAAGATCACACAGCTAGTAAGTGTTAAGTGTCTGAGGTCATATTTGAACTCTGATCCCCTTGACTCTAGGGCTGGTGCTCTATTCACTGTGCCTCCTAGGTGCCCCAAAATATCTGTAAATTTCAATTATTTTTGTTTTCCCTGAGTCTGTTACTACAGACAGCTAGCATTTATGTAGTATTTTAAGGTTTAGAAAGCACTTTAATTAAATTATTTCATTTGTAACTCCATGAGGTAAGTGCTTTATCCTTATAAGGAGGAAACTGAAGCTAGGAGAAGATGAGTGACTTGCCCAATGTCACACAACTTTTTAGGTGTCTGAGGTAGGACATAAACTCAAGTCTTCCAGAATCCAAGCCAAGTGGGCAAAACTCCCCAGAGGCCAGATCAGATTAAAATGTAACAGGGAAAGGTTTGACAAAATAAATTAAAATATAACAGGGCATAGATAATGTTAATTTGTGGTTTTCTAAGTCAATATTATGCTCAAAGGATGTTTTGAGTTTGACACCAATGCACTATAGTACCTTGCTCCTTTGACTATCAAGAAATTTGAGATTTCAAGTTTTTAAAAATCCAACATTAAAAAATGACAATTTTTTGTTGATACCTCATTCTCTCCACCTTCCTTTCCCTCAAAAAACCACATATAAATTATTACACCTATGATTGCTTTATGCATAACAACAGAGGTAAAATATACAGCACTGAGTCTTTTAATTAAGTGATTTGAGGATTTAATACCTGAAGTTTCACCAGGTTCTGTTTCAGGAAAAGTGATGGTTTTAGTTTTTATTTCAACTTTTGTTGAGGGTGATTTTGTAAATAGGTTTAGCATATGACTCACTGGAGACTCAGATGTTAAAATCTGTTTAGAAGTCAAGCTGGTTGAAGGACCTTCCTTAGTAATATCTTCTCGAATCTGTACCTTTACAACCTTTTGAAATAAGATAAGGAAAGGAAATAAGATGGCTAAATCTACAGAAAGTAATTATAACATAGAAAATTTATTTTGAGATAATGAGTCTTCAGAAATCACCCACAGATGCTAAATATATGAATGAGACTGGTTTTATTTTCTTTAAAGTATATCTTTTTGGTGAAATAATACATTCAGTTCAACATGTATCAACTCTACAAGGATAAGATGGTAAAACATGGATAGTAGTTTTGAAAAAGGTCTCGGGATCTTAGTGGATTGAAAGCTCAATGAGTCAAGAGTTAATATGATAAAAAAAAAAAGAGTTAATATGATCCCACACTACACTGAGGGACACAAAATAAGGTAAAAGTCTTGACTTTAGTGTGCCCCTATCATACTTGATCTAGAGCACTGTTTAATTCTGGGCACCACAGTCCAAGGACAATAATAAGCTAGAGTGTCCAGAGGAGGGCAACAAGAGTGGCGAAGGATCTTGAGTCCACATCCCATAAAGATCTGTTTAAGTAAGTAGAAATATTTAACCTTGAGAGAAGACTCAAAGGTGACCTAATATGTCTTCAAGCATATAGGGCTACAGAGTGGAAGAGAAAATAGATTTGTTCTATTTGGTCTCAGAGAGTAGACCTAGAAATAATGGAGGGAAGTTGGAAAGAGGATAATTTAGGCTTGATGTCAAGAAAAACTTCCTAACAATTAGAGCTGTCCAAATGTGGAATGCGTTGCCTAGAGAAGTGGTGGGTTTCCTCTCCTTTCAAGTCTTCAAAAGCTGGATGACCACTTGTGTATGTTATAGTGGGGATTCCTTTTGGGTATGGATTGAACAAGATGGCCACTGAGGTGAATTTCAACTCTTAACTCAATGATTTTGCATCCCCTCCTAACAACAGGAGCATTCTAGGGCTCTTTTCCTGGACCCTCTTCTTTCTCTACACTCTCTGTCTTAGTGACCTCATCAGGTCTCCATGCAGATGAGGACTCCCATATCAGTTCTACATATCCAGCTCTTGTCTCACTCTCCTTGAACTTTAGTCCTAAGTTACCAAACACCAACTATTATTTTGAATTAGATATCCCAAAAGCATCTTAAACTCTTATGTTTCAATATTCTCTTCCCATCCCCCTCTTTCAAGGCCATTTCCCTTCCAAACTTTCCTTTTCCTGTCAAGGGCACCACCATCCTTCTAGTCACCTAGCTTCACAACCTCAGTCATCTTTGAATCAGTTTCTTACCTCACATACCCAATCAGTTGCAAAAGTTTGTTTCTTCTACCTTCATAACATCTCTTTCATCTGTTCCCTTATCCCCACTCAAATGGCCATTAATGTAATTTACATTCTCATCACCTCTCACCTGTACAATTTCCACAACCTAGCAGGTTTCCCTGTATCAAGTCTCTCTCCTTTCCAATCCATCTTTCACATGGTTGCCAAAGTTATACTCCTAAAGCACAGGTCTGAATATGCCATACCTTTATTATAATACAATAAACTTCAGTGGCTCCCTATTACTTCTAAAATCAAACACGAACTCCTCTGGCATTTAAGCTTTTCACGATCAGGCTCAAAACTATCTTTCCAGCCTTATGATATATTTCCTCTTGCACATAATCTATGGTCTTGCCAAAATGGCCTTCTTGCTGTGCCCCCTCTCTTGTATCTCTTGATTTTGCATTAGGTATACCCTACGTTTGTAATGTACTTCTTCCTTAACTCCCCACATTCTATATGAAAATTTTCCTGAATCCCACTCTGCTGTTAATTAGTGTCTTGCTCCCTAAAATTACTTCACATATACTTCAACTGCACGAGGGTATCATACAGTTTTCAAATAACAAAAGATTCTAGACTTAAGACTCCTAGAGGTTAATAAGATGAACTTTGAGCTAAATTATAACTATAGCACAATTTCTGTAAGTATCTTAGATACTTACACTCAATATCCCGATTATTACTAGTTTATTTTTAAAGTGAAAAAGAATTCCAAAAAATCCAGCAGAAGTGGTATCTAAAATGGTTTAGCCAACTGCTATCTAGTACACTCCAAACTAAATGTTCAGACTTGATTACATAGAATATGCCCCTAAGTGGCAAAAGAAATACACATATTTTTTTAAGCTCATGTATCTGTCACCCAAAAATGAGGCACAGCACTATCTTCATGTCAATAGTTATTGACTTAGGAGCAGCCTTGATTTTACACATAAAAATAATGATCTTATTAGACAAGGTTATTGGTTTTCCCATCACAATCTCCAGTTATTAAAATAGACTCAAGACAACAGATGAAAGAGTAAGTAGAATGAGGGAACAGTGTTTTCTATCAGGAAGAATACTAGACAAGACAACTGTGCTCTAGTCCTAACTGGTATAACCAGTTGCATGATCTTGAACAAGATGAAGTTTATCTATACCTCACTTTACTCACAATCTAAGTGTTGGATTTAGATTAGCCTTAAGGTCCCTTTAGCTCTAAGGTTCCTATTATATGAGAATAGCAAACCATGGATGCTGAAACAAGAAGAATCAGTGAATAAATTGACAGAAGAAAAACTGTTTAACAAGAACCATACTCAGTTAGTTAGGGACAGATAGCTCCATATTCTTGAATAATCTGAGAGAGAATGGTTGTAATACAGCAAAATAACTGGTTTTCATACAGGCAAAAAAAAATCTGGGAAATTCACTTATATAAAAGATTTTAGTCCCTAATGATGTTTGACAGATAATATTGATGTGCTTTTTTCCTTTCAAAAAAAAAAGAAAGAAAGAAAGAAAGCCTTTTTGGAGGTAAAGGTAAATTTGGAAGGTTCACAGGAGTGGTAATAATTAAGGACCAAATGTCACACCCTTTCCTGTGCTCTTTCCTTTTAAAAGTGAAGCATATGACTTCCAGCAGCCTCAGTAGTAAAAATAGAAGCTAACACATATAAGGTTCAATTTTTGAAGTAAAAAAGATCCAAAATAAAATCTTTACAAGTTACCTTTTGTCCATTGTCACAATGTATATAAATCAGACCACTCCATGGAAATGCTAAGGATTTTGTGGCAAGTGATGAATTAGGGCTTACAAGAATTAGCAGTCGACTCCTAAACAAAAAGAATTTCAAATACATAAACACGTTCTATACAATAACAACAATAATCACAACACAAAGCCAAGTCATATACAGGAATCATAACTGCAATTTGGCAAGCACTGCCATAAATTATTTTCATTCTTCCCATAGCTACTAAAAAAGTTCATTCAATATTGACTCCGACTATTCACTCGACACTCACCATGTTTTTACTGTTTTACCATCTCATTAATCCTTGGATAAAAACCTCCAAATAAAAATAGAAGAAAATGGCTAGTTCTTTAAAATAAATGTGAAAAATTATATTACAAGAAAACTTTCCAGAACTTCTGAACACAGAAAACAGTGCCAATAGAAAGAATCTACCAATTGCCTCCAGGAAAAAAATCCTATGCTGCCAACTCCAAGTTACTCAGTGGCAACATTTCACAATTTCAATGATAAGAAATTCTGCAAGTGACCAGGGAAAAGACCTTCAAATATAAAGGAAAAAAAATTTGAATAGCACAAGATTATTATGCATCCAGCAGAAACTTCAGGATGGAATACAATAATGTGTTCCAAAGAGAAAAGTTCAAGATGCAATTCAAGGTAACATGTCTTGTAAGACCAATTATAA
This sequence comes from Pseudocheirus occidentalis, assembly GCA_028646575.1. Lineage (NCBI taxonomy): Eukaryota > Metazoa > Chordata > Mammalia > Diprotodontia > Pseudocheiridae > Pseudocheirus > Pseudocheirus occidentalis. The sequence goes on along the minus strand of JAQQSW010000458.1, from coordinate 11,630 downwards.
CCAGTAATAAAAAGAGGTATGTTCAATAAAAAAAAGTGTTTGAAACATCTGTAGAAAGAAAATCAGAAGTGAACAAAATTGTTTTTCTCTAACACCACAAACAATGAAAATACAAAAAAAGTAAACAGAGCAACTAAAGACCAAATAACCAAAAGAATGAAAGAGAAAGAGACAGAGAGAGAGAGATCATTAAGAGAGCTTTTTAAAATTATACAAAGAATAAAAATGCAAGTCAAAGAAAAGACAATAGAAAAACCAGTTTAAAACATCACAGAGTAAACTTCACATATAAGTGAATGAATTTGGTGAGAATAAATTGCAAAATGAAAGGCGCATAAAAGGGGACAAAAGAAAAAGGATATGTCAGAAAATATGTGATGTACTCTAAGCAAGTCAAAGTTTAACAATGAAGGGAAAATAACTTTTGTACCTTCTGAAGGAAAATAAGAGACTATAGGAGAACAAGCAAAGAGGCAAAGACAAGGGTTGAAAAGGGGGGTAAGAAAAGAGGAAATCTTGTTGCAGTAGTGAGAATGTGTCCCACTGAAAAATGACCTCACAGAGGAAAAGAAATTTTTATAAATGGAAAAGGTGAATTACAATCATTAGAATCTGCAGGGATTTAGTGTTTTGAGGGACCACTTATTCTGTTTCAAAAAGAGGAATGAGAGCTCTATGAACAAATCATACCAAGAAAAGTGAAAAGGCATGGATCCACAAAGAAGATTTCATGAGAAGTAAGAAAAAAATGATTATGGAGAAGGCAAGGGGTAGTAATGAAATGCACAGTTAGGAATATAGTAAAATCCCTCCCATGAGTCTAAACTTCTCTATTAACTTGGAGGAATTGGTATTTCAAAGAATGAGGCATAACAGAAAAAGGGGGCAAAGGCACAAGACCTACAAGGCAATATAACACATTATGTAGAAGAGACAACTCAAAATATGTACCTTAAAAACTTTAATTCCATAAAGAATTGAGAGGCTAAAGAAGGAATAAACATAAACTCCACAAATCAAAGAATAAAAGTCTAGAACATATGGAAAGGTAAGAGAAGTAATGAGAACAAGAAATGGAACAAGAAATCCTTTTTAGAAAAAGTTAAAGAAAATTAAAATTTAAAACTAACAATCCATGTAACTTGAAGAAGGAAGAGAAGGGGGATTTTTGGAGCAAAATTCCAAAATGATGGAAATGGGTAAAAAAAAAGGGGGGAGGGAAAGCTAATAGGAATAGGGGCATCTAAAAGATTAAGAGATGATAACTGAAGAGACAAAGTAATGTCTTCACAGAGGAAGATGGGGGGGGAAGTACTAATATTAAAAACCATATTTAGAAATGGGAAAAAATATAAACTGAACATTTTTGCTTTAAATGTGAATGGATTTAGCAATCATAACAAAAAAGAGTGACCAACTGAATAAGGAACCCCTGCCCCTCCCCACAATCTGTTACTTAGAAGAAACACACCTAAAAAACAAAGCTGGAACAAAATTTGCTACACATCACGTGAATCTCAAAAAGCAGGAGGTGTAATCACTCTATCAGACAAAGCAAAAACAGATTCACAATAAAAAAGACAAACAAAAGAACTACATTATGCTGAAAAAAACCACAGACAACAAACCAACATCAACTTTAAACTTATATGTTCAAAATGCCTTAGCATCTAAAATCACAAAGGAAAAATTTGCTGAATTACAAAATGCAGACAATAACAGTAAAAGATTTCAATGTCTTTTATCTTGAGCAAATCTAACAGAAAAACAATAAAAGCAAATATAGAATTAAACAAATTAGTGGAGAAACTAGAGCTAAGAAACTTAAGATATAACCATCTCTTCTTCCCTTGCATCTATCTGTACAGACTGTCCATCATGCCAAGAAATGCATTCCCTTCCATACCTGTCTCTCAGAATTCTAATCTTCTTTTCATGTTGCCGTTCACACGTCACCTCCCCTATAACATTTTCATTTCCCTCACTTCAGAAAGATCTCTTAAACTGATAATTAACTTTTATTATTTATTACATTCTTTTCTCCCCACTCATCTCCCAGCCCCATCCAGTTCTATACTTGTTTTCTCATCAGTGAATAAATCTTGACTGTGAAAAGAAATGGATAGCAGGAAACAGAAACCCAGGAAAAGGACAATATCCAACTCATCCAGTCACCATGCCTCAACTACTGTGCACAGTACAGAATGAATGAAAAAGCATTCATTAAGCACAAAGAACTGGGCTGGGGATACAAGAAAAAAGGCATGAGTCTCTGCTCTCAAGGAGGTCACGTTCTAATTCAAGTGATGCTATGTGTGTACACACATACACACAAGTCAAATGGAAAGGTACCATAGTCCTTAGGTTGCAGCAACAAAAGAGAAGGTAATGGATAGTCTTTTAATGTCATTATAAAATCATACCTTTTTTTATATCAAACCATCTGACAGTACCAAGGACTCACTGGCTGTCAAGATCTTGGTCAAAGAAGCTAGAGATATTTGTCTAGAAATATCTGTCTTACACTATTTGAAGAACTACTGTCATGAAAGAATCAAAATTTGCTTTCTTTGGACCCAAAGGTGGAAGTTCAGAGGCACTGATATAAGTTTGATATTAAGAAGAAATTAGCTGTACAAAACGTTGTACCTTTCCTCTCACTAGAGTTCTTTAAACAGTGACCAGATGACCAATACAAAAAGTATTCTAGTCAAGTATAGGTTGGTCTTAATCCCTGGGGTCCTTTTCATTTCTTAGACTCTAAGAATTCTCTCTCTTCTGACTACTGAATAGCTGTTGTTAAAAGGGTCAATGAGGTCCACTAAGGTGTACTAAGAAGCTCATTTATCAAAGGTAGTGAAAAATAAAAGCAATCAAACCCACACTGAGGATTCCTTTCCCTACTCACCCTCTCTCCCATGGGTCAGGCTACCTAGAACCTATCTGGGATGTCTTACTGCACATAAGGTTTGGATGAGATATGAATCATCAACTCTTATATCTTTCTATGAAACAGAAACTATCTGTTTCTTACCATCTGTTCTCATATTGCTTCCTAATGTCCCCCTAGAGTTACCACTTGCCTTATTTCTATGTCCCAACATTGACCTTCTAATATAACCAAAGGAATCATGGGCGTTGCCACCCACCATGATATATACTCTTTATGATTTCTGGATCTGTCTGCCCTGGCCTTTCTTTTATCTATCTCGATTAGAATGTGTGAGCCTCCTTCAAGGCCATCACTGTCTCCCTTTTTCTGTCTTTTCAGCACTTGACAATGTTTGGTACATTTAAATAAATGCTTTTTCATTCATTTATCCACAAAAGAGGTAGAATTATATAAATTCTGCTGTCCATAGTCATTAACTGCATTTCTTGTCAATAAAATAATGAAGAGATACTTTGGTCAACTGAAAATAATAGTGTAGAAACTACTGTGGATTATAAAGATATACCATCTGAACCTTTAATAATTAAAGGCTACTTTAAAAAAAAAAAAAAGGAAAAGTCTTACATACTCTGGGTCAATAACTCCATGCTGTGGTGTTACTGTAAGACAATGAGCTGGCCAAGAGAGTTCAAATTTCAGCAACCTAACGGAATTATTTAAAATATGTAAATGTCCAGTTTTTGCCAAGCCACCTGGTGTACAAAAGATTAAGAAAATATTAAATACTTAATTTGAGCATTTTTATTCTCAAAAATCAGTGCTAACAAAATGTAACTGTACAATTTCATTAACAGGAAAACCATTATTTTATCCCATGTATTGCTGAGATGGTTCTTTTTGATGTGGCCAAGTCAAAGTCAAATCAAGGTGTGTATTTTTATTTCCTGGGGGAACAAAATATGGCAACAGCAAATTAAGAATTAAAGGGCAGTGTTAAAAAGTGGGAAGATTCTCATGCTGTACTACTTCCTTTAGAATGTGGCACAGCTAAATATTTCACTGGCCTAAACCGTTGTTATTTATAACACACATGGAGGTTTCATATCTAAAGGGCATTAAAGGTAAACAGGACATATACTGCTAGTGTTTGAACAGTTGGAGAATGTTTACTAGAAAGGTGAGAATCTGTAGGGAGTCTGAAGATTTTAAGAGGTTTTGAAAGTTTACAATCTACAGTGTTATTCCATCAAACAATGAATAGAAAGGAATGCTATGACCAAAATCTAAGAAAGAACTCTGTTGGGGAGCTGGGTAAGTGCTTGAAAACAAATACCTAGTTTAACCCAATTAAAATGAGTATATACATGCAGAGAAAATTAATCAAAGGAGAAGATATGATATTCTACACCCTGCCTGACATATCACTTTATATACTCACAAACAGAAGGAGCTTTCAGAATTAAGTGCTCTGGTTGAACAGTCCATGTTTGTGGAGAAATTAATGTATTTTGACCTGGTTCAGAGGCAACTTGCGAAGGAAGGGGAGAGCCTTGAGGTCCTTTAACTGGAAGAACATCCAAAGAAACATTGTTGATATGTCTCTCAGAATTTCTGGATTCACTTTAGGATTTAAGAATCCCAAAAGAGGAAAAAAAAATAGAAAAAGGAGAAAAATGCATCAGCTAACATGTTTTACTATTTGTAATGTTATTAGAAAAAAACATTAAAATCATTCAAAGCACATTTCAGTATGGTGATAATTCACATTTCTAACAATTCACAATTAGAACATTCATAATACAGGTAGTATGTTTCACAGATCAAAGTTCATAATTAAAACTTTGACTTAACAAGTATCTTATAATAAAAAAAAGTTCCTTTTTCGTCTCAACTTTTAGTAGGAGGAGATAGTTCTGGTTCCAGATAATTAATGACTACAATATACACTGTTCTCTCTGTTGAGAAATAGCAGCCTAAGTTCTGAAAATTCCAACTGTTACATCAGGCTAATCTGTCTAACTTTTTTCTTTTAAAAAAAAAAGATAAGCTACTTGGGTAACAAAAGATTAGTTCAAAAGGAACAACATTAACAATATTAGAATATAAGACACATTACTAGAAATAATTAGGTAATGCTATTTATTGACTTTAAGAACTTGTTTTATACTTTTAAAATTCTAAAATTTGAAAATACTAGTAATTATTATCCTTCAAAATCCTAAATGAGATTTACCAGATAAAATGTATGATTTGAAAGATTTTCAATAAAGATAGAAACAAAATTTAAAGTGAAACTAATAAAAAATTTTACTTAATTAAGGATATCCCATTTACCTAGCAGCCCACTAAAGTATATATGTAACTACACTTTTTAGAATGCAATTTTAGTGAGGCAATTGTTACTTAAAATAATAAGGCCAATATCAGAAGCTTGTCAATATTTTTCTTGAGTTTTTATTTTTATTGCGTAAATATTATTGGGGTGATATATTTATTGAGTTTACTTTTATTGTAGTGACATTTTTGGTAATGGAATTTAGGTGGGCTAAGAGAAATCACTGCATTTAGTCTTCTATTTTTTAAAAATTTACTCAGCTAGTTTATACTAATCTGAATTGGAAGATTAATAAATAGCCATATGAATTCTAAACTACTCTCACCTAACTGAATCCAGCTTTTAGCTGTTAAGTATAAATTAAAATCACGGTTCCTAGTATATACAATGTGTATATACACTGTATATTCAACAAAAATATCCATCATTATCCTTTCGAGTAACAGAACGGAATAGTTAGTAATTGTTAATGAAAATAACAGCAGTAAGCAGAATGCTTTATAGGCTATAAAATATTACATGCAAAAAATCATAAAGTAAATAATACGTATAAGTATTATCCTCATTTGAACAATTAGGGCCTGGACAGTAAACTGGACAAAATAATTTCAAATGTGCAGTGGAGATATTCTTTTAATACAAAAAAAATAAACAAAAACCCTTCATGCCTAAGTAAGAATTATGTTAACTGCTGTGTTTAAGAAATTTAGTACCTGGCAGTAATCCTAGGGAAGATCACAGGAATTAATACAACTCTTAATAAGGCTCTATGCCAGGAAACAGTACAGTAAGTTACTAAGGAGAAAAGATTGTTAAGAAGCTCAGGCACTTGGAAATGAATTCATTCCTTCCAATGCACAGTAAAGACAAAACTGTCTTTTTTTTTTATTCTTGTGCTTGCAAAGGCAAACTAGAAATCTTTTTGAAAAGAATGCTACCCCAATTTCATACTTATATAGCACAGATGTGACTGCCGTCATGACATATCATGAAAGATGGGCAAAAAAGCCACTAGAATTGAGGAAAAATTAATAGAAATCTCAATCTCACTAGGCCAACTGAAAACCAAGAGCCAACATTCAAATATTAAAAGGCAATATGTATATGGGGAAGGCACAGAATCTAAGAAGAAAAAAGTAGTAGGTTCTGGGGAAATTAGGGGTAAAAAGTTCTCTAGTTTTTATATAGGGTTTGGGTACTGGGGTTCAAGATTCATACAGTAAACATGCAGTGTCAAAACTGAACCTTTCAGGGCTTATGTTGTGCCTTCAAAAATCCAGGATTACCTTTAAATCACAGTAAGGCACCAGAGTAGGACTTCAACTGAATCTAAGTACACACTACAGACACTGTCACTGAAATTTTCTAGACATCAGAAAATTTATATAGTGACTATAATTTTCTCATACTATCAAGGTCTAGAGAGGACCTTAGAGATAATTTAGTGTAAACTTTATCTTTTAAAGATAAGGAAACCAGAAGCCCAAAGTGGTTAAATGATTTGCCAAAGAGCGTGGTCCATTAAGCACTATGGAATAGATTTAAACCCACTTCCTCCAAGATTAAATTTTTTCCATTTCTATTTAAAAGGAACAAATCTGAAATATGAAAGAAATCAAGGTAATAAAATAGTATTTTTCTATCCATAACCAACATACAATGGAGTCATATCTTATATCAAGGATTATACCCTGTATCAGAGGCACATCATATAAGTAGAACCTAAAATTAACATAAAGTCTCAGTACTCTTGGAAAACGGTGGATTTTCCTTTGTGCAACAGAATTCTAATGGTGAACTAACGAGGGGCTGTCATTTTCTCTACCTGGTGGTCTACTATTGCCTTGCTCTCCTTCCTCAATGTGACAGAAAATGAGGTAAAGGGAAAGATTCTCTTTCCTCTTGCAACTATAACCTTATAAAGTACTATCTAGATATAATTCATTCTATTATTTGCTGAAGACATACAACTGACTTCTCATAACTTAAATTACATGTAAGATAAAGCTCTCCACTGTGTATCACAGAGTTAACAAAATGTAATCAATTCTAGAAAACTGAACTACTTTTCATCATTAAAAGTAGATCAGTGACCCACTCAGTTTTTTGAAAACTCCTAAGTACAAAGTAAATATTGCACAAATTCATTGTCTGATAAAGATTTTTTTTAATTCAGTGTAAGAATTTATACTCATTACCTGTTAGAGGCTAAGTTGTGCTGTGAACAATTCTGAAGAGAACCAAGATTAGAACCTGAATCAGCAAAGTTACCAATTACAGAAAGAATAATTTTACGCATGTTTCCATAAAAGAACCGGACATCATTTGGTCGTTCAGGAAGATCATACACTAAAATAGAGAAAGACTGCTGTAATGCATACAAATCTTCACATAAATGCAACAGAAGAAACAGATATTTATTATTTGTCTAGAAGGTATTTATCGTATTGCCAGTTATTTTCTTAGATTGGGGATCATTATTAGATTGTGGTGACTAACAGCACTAAAAGACCTAATTAATAGTACTAATAATACTGATGAGCTATATCTACTGTATACTATTCATATAGAGAATTACATATATGGAATACATTCATGTAAGAACAAATCTACTGAACTGAGGAAGCATATTAAAATAACAGCAGCAATTATAAAACTGATTATGTAGCAAATCTGTATCATTATTCATCAAGAAAAGAAAGTCATGGCTCAGAAATGGTCCACTGCAGTCCACATAATTCAATAATTTCTGTCATTTTCCCAATTTCTATCCCCCAAAAATAAGTGCAAGAGAGATAGTGCGTGCATTCTAAGGAAAACCACTTCATATCAAGCATACAGTTTCTAGTTTGTTTAGATCCCTGAAGGACTTAATATAAACTACCTGCATGGAAAGAACAATATTAAGATAGTATAGTCACACATGGTAAAACACAGCAAGGATGACAGCTTCAAGCTTTATTCTCTATTTCATATTTTTCCATCATTCATGAGAATAGCATAAGACACTTTATTAAAAGTTTTGTGGGAGTCGGAGTCAAAATGGCACCACAGAAGCAGGAAAACCCTGTGAGCTCCCCCCCAAAACCACCTCAAATACCTAGAAAATATGACTCTAAACAAATTTTAGAGCTCCAGAACCCATAAAAGTGACAAAGAAATAAATCTGCTGAAGGCACCCCTGCAGGCAGACAGGAAGGGTTTATTCTCAGCACACTGGGGGCCCAGCTGAGCCCCTGCATGACACTAAGTTTTAGCCCCAGGGCAGCCAGGACCAGCTGCAGCTGGAGTATTAAGGAGAGTGGATCACCAGCACCTGTGGTGGTTTTCAGACACCCCCCCCAACCCCCATTAAGTCATAAATGCCAAAGACAAAAGGAACTCAGCTGAATTAGGGAGGCTGGGGGAAAGAACGGAGGAGCAGGTCCAGCCCTCTGCCCCCAAAGCCAGAAGCATTGTTCCTACAGCTGCCTCCAAGTAAGTAGCTGCTTCAGAGCTCCCAGCCTGCAGAATGCAGGGGGGCCAAGCAACCATTCAGAGGCTAAGTGTTCTTTTCTTAACCTACCTGGATCTGGATCATGATCTTGGATGGTGGTCCTGAGGTGTGTGATCAGTGAGCCAAAGACAGTGGGGGCTGTAGAGATGGCAGCCTCCTAATAGCTCCGGCAGCTGCAAAAACCCCAGCAATTTGGGACAAAGCTCTCCCCTCTGGAAGCAGAGTTCTACTGTGACAGAGCTCAAAATTCAAGTTCATTGACTGGCAACATGAGCAGGCAAAGGAAGCAAAGCAAGCCCAGCCATCCAACTTTAGATTCCTTTTTGGGGAACAAAAAGGATCAAAGCATGGAATGGGAGGAAGACAACACAGTCAGAACTCCGGCGCCAAACGCTTCCAAGAAAAATATAAAATGGTTACAGGCCACAGAGCAGCTTAAGAAGGATTTTGAAAACCAAATAAGAGAAGTGGAGGAAAAATTGGGAAGAGAAATGAGAATGATGCAAGAAAATCATGAAAAGAGAGTCAACAACCTGACTCAAGAAAATAATGCCTTAAAAAATAGATTGACTCAAATGGCAAAGGAGGCCCAAAAAGCAAATGAGGAGAAGAATGCCTTACAAAGTCGAATTGCCAAATGGAAAAAGAATCTCAAAAGCTCACTGAAGAGAATAATTCCTTCAGAGTTAGAGTGCAGCAAATGGAAGCAAATAACTTTATGAGAAACTAAGATACCATTAAACACATCCAAACAAATGAAAAAATAGAAGGCAATGTGAAATAGCTCCTTGAAAAAACCACTGACCTGGAAAATAGATCCAGGAGAGATAATTTAAAAATTACTGTAGAAAGCCATGATCAAAAAAAGAACCCAGAAATCATCCTTCAAGAAATTCTCAAGGAAAATTGTCCTAATATCTTAGAACCAGAGGGCAAAATAGAACTTGAAAGAATTCACCGAACACATCTTGAAAAAGATCCCAAAAAGAAAACTCCTAGGAATGTTATTGCCAGGTTCTGGAGTTCCCAGATCAAAGAGAAAATATTACAAACTGCCAAGAAGAAACAATTCCAATACTGTGGAAACAAAATCAGTATAACATAGGATCTAGCAGCTTTTACATTAAGGGATCAAAGGGCCTGGAATATGATATTTTGGACATCAAAGGAGATAGGATTAAACCCAAGAATCACCTATCCAGCAAAACTGAGTATAATGTTTCAGGGGGAAAAAAATGGTCATTCAGTGAGGTGGAGGACTTCCAAGCATTTTTGATGAAAAAAAAAAAAAAAACAGAGAGGAATACAAAGTTTGACATTCAAATACAAGAAACATGAGAAGGTAAACAGGGAAAAGAAATCATAAGGAACTTATCAAAGTTGGACTATTTACATGCCTACGTGGAAAAACGGTAATTGTAACTTAAGAAACTTTTCTCAGGATGAGGATAGTTGAAGGGAATATAAATGTGTGTGTGTGTGTGTGCGCACACATACATACACGTCTTTTTTTTCTGAATTTATTTTCTTGTTTACTTCACTCATTTCCATGAGACTCTGAGTTACAATTTTTCTCATCTTTCCCCTACCCCCACCCCAAAACAGCGAACCCACTGTAAAGCCCCTCCCCTAATCTGCTGTCTCCAAGGTCCTCCCCCATAACCTCTCTAACTTTCCCGGTAGGGCAGGATGGGTCTCCATACCCAAGTACCTGTATTATCTGAATTCCCAGTTGCATGTAGTCAATACTAATAATAATCTATCTACATATATATTTTTTAACATTTGATTATAGAACTTTAAATTCTAGATTCTTTCAGTTCCTCCCCTGTCACCCACCACCACTGGAAGGACAAGCAATTCAATACAGGCTGTACATATGTAATTACACAGAACATCTCCACAGTGGACATATTGTAAGAGACTGATTATATGTGCCTCTTTCCTATTCTGCACCCACCCTTGTTCTATTTCCTACCCTGTCCCTGTCCCTTTACAGAAGCGTATACTTCCAGCAACCCTCCCCCTGACGCTGCCCTCCCCTCCACCATCCCACCTCTCATCCTCTTTCCCCCTACTCTCCTGTGTGGCAAGATACCCAATTTAGAGTTTATGTCATTCCTTCCCTAAGCCAAATTCAATGAGATTAAGGTTTCCTTTACCTTTTGCCTTCCTGTTTTTCCCCTCTATTGTAATAATTATCCCTAGCCTCTTCTGTGAGATAATTAACTCCATTCTGTCTCCCCTGTCTCCTTTCATTCTAATCCTCTCCCACCTCAGAATTTTACCTTTTAAAGTATCATCCCTTCCTGTTGATCCTGTGTCCCTCTATGTACACATATATACATATACTCAGATATGCATCCATATGCATATATATGCCCTCCTATATAGACATATGTGTATGTATATGTATATATACATTTGTATTCCTTTCATCTATCCTCCTACTGAGAAAAGTTTCATAAGTTACAATTATCATTTTTTTTATCAGTTAATCAATAGGCATTTATTAAATGCTTACTATTTGCCAAGCATTGTAGAGTAAATGGCAAACTATCCATGCCTTCCATTGTTGTCTATGACCTAGCATAGTTCTTCCTTTCAAGAGTAAGTGTCTAATTATCTGGGTCCTCATCTGGTCCATGGACTGCTCACTCTTGAGAGGGCGGTCACAATTCTTGATCTTCTTATGCTTCTTGTGTTTGAATGGCAAATTTTCTGTTCAGTTCTGGTTTTTTCATCAAGAATGCTTGAAAGTCCTCTACCTCACTGAATGACCATATTTTCCCCTGCAACATTATACTCAGTTTTGCTGGGTAGGTGACTCTTGGTTTTAATCCCAGCTCTCTTTTTCTCCGGAATATCATATTCCAGGCCCTCTGATCCCTAAGTGTAGAAGCTGC